>JAQZBX010000891.1:0-93617 GCA_029593785.1 Cabassous unicinctus
CAGCTGTAGGCTGGCACAGGGCTCAGCTGCTCTGTTCTTTTCAGCTGCAAACTCTCAGGCAAATGGCTCCTCTCTCCTGGGGCTGCAGGATCAAAGTCCTCTTCTGTGTCTATGTAGCTCTCTCTCTTTTCTTGAGTATCTGCTTCTGTGTTCTTGATTGAGCATCCGTTTATTTAGCCCACCAAGGGTGTGGGGACTCGTCGAATCAAAGCCCTAATCTTGATTTAATCAAGTAAACGTAAAGTCTTTGAATTTAAATGAACAAAAAGGTAATCATGCCCAGAGGAACAGACCAGTTTACAAATATAATCAATATCTCTTTTTGGAATTCATAAATAATATCAAACTGCCACAGTCAAGTCACCTACTACTTCCTTTTCCTAAATCTCACTCTCAGAATTGCTCTGTGGTTATTCCCATCAATTATTGAGTTATTGTGGGTATTTTACTACTCACAATAACTCAATAATATCTCAGCGCTTGAAGATAAAATTGCGCCCTCCTCCTTCATCGGTTACAAAATTGTCAGCACCAAACCCTGTAACTCTCTAGAGAGTTCTTCCCTTTAGACTTTTCTATTCAGAGGCATGCAGCATGACTTCTGTATTCTTTTCTTTTTCATGAGCCAAATTCACTATTCCTGAGGGTATAATTTTATATAGCTTTGTAGTGAATTACATTTTTTCATCAGAAGCATTTGTGGAGAAAGTTGTAAAGATTTTTGTTTCAAGTATAAAGACATATGTATTGGGTTTCCTCTTTTTGTCAGGCTCCAGGAGGCAAGAGAGGCACAATGTTGTCCCACATGTATTAGGAAGGTCGTCACTCTTCTGTGACAACCATTTTTGCATCCAGAGGTCAGTGGAAAGTTGTCAATCTCAATCATTTATTCATTCAACAAACACTTTAAAGCATGTGCCATATATCAGGCTGTTCTTGGGACTGGAGATGGAGCAAGGAGCAGACCCATTTAGTAGCCTTCCTCCCCACATTAGCCAGCAATGAGCACTTTTCTACCAGTAAACCCAATGAGGCAGGGCATGCTGAAACTGTAGACAGGAACTCAACCTTGGGCTAAAACTGACTTTCAGATATCTGGAGGAAGTTCTGGCCCACAGATGGTGTTCATACTCTTACTACTTCATATTAGAAATAAAGAATGTTCTGGACAGAAGAGTCCTTATAAACTATCTCATCCAAACATCCAGTATCAGTAGCCAGTGGCCTTATTGACCCAAAAGTGGGTTTTTGAGCAGTTTTTTTTGAGGCATTGTTGCCACACTGGGGGAGCCTCTGTCAAAGAAGAGGCAGAATTCCAGGGCCTGATAACAAGACCTTTCCTAGGGGTTGCCCATAGAGCCAAGAGAGTCTACTGAGCTGGGAAGACAGTGCTCCTTGGTGGCTGAACAAGCTGTCCAGTGGTGTCACATGTCACTGGTGTCCTGAGATAAGCTCATCACAGGGTGTGTGGCCTCCTGGCCATGCTCCAGGCTGACCCATGAGTCCTATGGGAGGCGGACAGGCATGTCCACAGGGTGAGGTGGGCCTGCCCTGAGGGCACCTGCCCCATTTGCCCAGAGGGCAGGGCACATGCCTCCCAGCTCTGCCTGTCCTCTCACCTCACTGTGTGACAGTGCTTGTCTAGTCCTGTAGGCTTTAGGAAATACACGAACCTGATTTCATATAAGCCCTTCATGTATGTTAGGGGTTGACTCATGCCTTCCAAAGATTTTGCGATTGTCCCCAATTCAATTATGTCTTTCCAAAACAAATTTGAGAGAGTGTACCCAAAAGGCAAACAGAATAAACAGGTCAAATCTGAATTTGAAATTGGGGAGGTGGAGTGAGGTGGGGGCACACAGGGTTAATATGCAATAGACACCGTATCATATGGTGATATTCTTAGCCAGATCAGAGAGAAATCCTAATATGTACTTGTGATTTCTCACGAGCAGGCGAGTGAGATTCTCACTGTTTTATTCTGACATTTCGAGGATGGTATTTTAGAAATGTGATGTCAGCCAGTACTCAGCAGAATGAGGTCAGAAAAGCAGGATTTCAGTGGACAATGCAGCCACACTAGCCCAAAGAGCAGGAAGGCAGGATCTTTCTCCTGTAATTTGGATTTTCACTTTTGTTATTTAAAATTATTCAACAGGATAAGTGACCTGCACCCCCCTTTTCTGTAAGGCAAGGACTGGAGTTGGTGTCATCACCAGAGGTGGGAACAGAAGCATGTGGCTTTCCGGGCTCTGTGTTCCCTTAGGGACTCTGCCCTGTGGGGTGGCGTCAGCAAGGCTCCCCTCACTCTTCCTCAGGCACTCTCCCTAACGTTCAGTGGGCTCCATTAGAGGAAGTGATACAGACACTGGTCTCTTCCGGCTCTTCAAATAACTTGTCATCAGCAAAGAAGTATCTACTGGGGCAGAGAGCGGCCTCAGTGCCCCAAGACCACGGATGGCCCTTTGCCTGCAGCTCCCAGGGCTCTGGAAAACCAGTGGCCCCAGAACGCTGGCTCTTCTTTAGGCCCCTGCTGCCCAGGTGGTCTTAGGGCCACGGTCCCAGGAGTGACTGTGGGTCATCAGTAATTTCCCTAGAACCTCTCTCTCTGTTTCCCTCCTGATTTCCTCTGCCGTCTCTCTGTTTCTTTGTCTCTCTCCCTGTTTTTCCCTCTTACTCTGTCTGCCTTTCTGGGTTTTCCTGCCTCTTTCTCTCTTCCTCTCTGTGTTTCCCTCTGTTTCTCTCTCTCTCTCCCCCGCCCCCCTCAGTTTCCCTCTTTCCCTCTCCTAAAGTATGGGTCTGTAGGAGCAGGAAGGGCACCGGACCTGGGCAGGTCACTGAAGTCAGACTCAATTATCAACACCCTGAGAGCCTGTCCCTGAAAAATGACATTCCTAGGAGCCTGAAGATGCCCGGATGTGAACTGATTAATTTAAAATAGGCAATAACTGTCAGCAGAATAAGTGTAGAAGTCCACATGGTTCTCTCCCTGGAACCAACTTCCTGAGAAGCCAAATCATTATGAGGATGCTGCTTGGGTGTGTGAAGATAAAAATCAGGAATCAGGCCCTGAGTGGGCCTTAGGAAAAGGGTCTTGGGAGAGTTTGAGGGACCCTCCCACTCTAGGAGCAGCTTTGCAGTCCCTGCATGATTTTGGGCAATTCTGTATCTGTCCTCATGTTCCTTTAAGGATCTCTTTCTGTCCTGCACCTCTTTGTTTTTTCTTTAGGTATGTTAATAGCACTAACTAATCCAACTGCTAACATGTTCACTTGGCACAGCTTTGCATAGAGCTAACCCCCAGTGTTTAACTGGAAAAGAAATCCTTGACCTATCTATTTACACATGGTTGTTTAGGCTGGTACATACTTTTTCAGATGATATCAGGGTGAAATTTGGAGGAATCATTTCCCTCATTTAAAAATTCTTATGGGAACCTCATTATAGTCTTCAAATACTGACAAAAAAGGAACACAAGGTATTAATTATTAAAGCAGTTTCATGAGTCAACTTCAAAGAAAATAAGCAAGAATTTAGAAAAAGAGATAGCTCAGAAAAAACATTATACGCCATATTAATGTTCTTTGGCAGTTTTGGTACACTTTACTGTAAATTGTCCCTTTCCCCCCCTTGGAATAAATAAGGAAAACTGTCCTTCTTTTACTTTCTTCTCAAATATTTTTTCTTCTGGATCCCAAGAAATTCAGTGGGCGTATTGACTTCAAGTTTGAACAGCAGAATTCAGCTGAATGCACAGGGGGTGTCTCTGAAGGTGCAGGGAGAAAGCCCCTGTCCCCAGGGCTGGGAAATGGTCCAGGAGACCCACAGTCTGTGTCCATCCTCTCATTGACCAGTGGCTATTTTCTCTTTTCCAAAAAGCTAGCTTTTAGGAAAGGCTCTGAGGGACTCACTCTCACTAAGGTATGAGTAAATGAAAAGACTTAAATTACCTACTGTAAATTAATGAACAATATTTGTATTACCCTTTGTATGGGTTATTTTCATTTAAATATGGGCATTTGCATTTGAAATAAGCTAAGGGGGTGGCTTTCTCACTGGGGAATTGTGGGCATCTCCCAGCTAGATGGGGGAGCAGGGAGGGCAATATTTGGGAAGGAGAGGGGCCTGTCCATCTCTGAAATACCAACCTTTTCTAACTCTGCTATTTTGAACGGAGAACTTTAATTTTTAGATGTTTTATGTGGCGCCAAGGGGGGGTGGATTTAGAGGTCAAAAGGAGGTGAATTAATGAATGCCATTCCGTTAGTGTGAACCTGAGCAAAAGCAGGGTCTTTCTTCCAATGCACCTTAAAGACCAATTCCGGAGACATGGGGGTTTCAAAGAGAGAAAGCGTTTATTTGTTTGTGCAAAGGAGGTCAGTTGCCTTAAACGACCCATAAACTGCCTCCTGGGTCTGCAGAAATTCTAATATTTTATAGCATCAGGTTGCTATCGAGTAATTGAGATGGAGCTGGACACAGGTTCCTTCATTAATAAAAATTAAGGGGCTGAACAGGATGGGGGGGTTTGAAGGTGCTGGGATAGGAGAGTACAGAACCAAGGTCAGTCACAAGGTTTTCCACATGGGTATTAAACAGAGGAGGGTGGAGTGGGCACCATACACAAGGGTGAGGCTAAGCCACAGACAAGGGTCAGGTCTAGAATCCCCATCACAGCAGGAAGGGGTGAGGCTGAGTCTAGAGTAACCATGAACAGTGGTGAGACCCCTCCAGGTAGCTTCAGCAGTTTCAGGTATTAATTTTTGCCACTGGTAATATAATGGCATCTATATAATGATTTAGTAACCATAAGTATTTGTTAATTCTTGACCCTCGGTTACAAGTGGTTGACCCTCAAGGCAGCAAGCCCAAAGTTAATGCGCAAGAGCCAATTCTTTAATTAACATTTTTTACTAAAATGTATCTTTAATCAAGCCACTATATGAAATAAAATATATGAGAGAAAAAACACATCTGCCAAAAGAAAAATTATTTGCACGCAATATCAAGTATTAAAATGGAAATCTTAGTTATGTATTAACTTGGAATTATTATTTTAGTAAGAATGTTTAAATCTATTAATTTATACCTATTAGTAGGAAATGAAAGTGAAATGTAAATGATGCTGTTAACAAGGCTTATTTTAAGATTTATTTAAGTGTGTTAAATATGTCCAAGTACGGAGAACGTGGGAGAGTGCGATTAAGAAATTGATAACTAAGATACCAAGACAGACTAGCACACGAGTTTAAGCTCTTATTCTTGAGTTAATGTCTTGAGCTTAAGACCCATGTCTGGCCAAGAATTTAACACTTACAAGATAGGGCGAGTGTGCGTGTTCACTTCTTGTCACGTGTCCGTGTCTTGTCTATGCAAATAGGATCAGAGAAGAGTAGGCGTCTGGGTGCAGGCGTCCTGTCTGCCGTGATGTAAGCAGGTGAACCCACAGTGAGCCCACTGCCCCGGGCTGCCCACTCTGTTCTCATCAGATAGGAGGACGAGGGCATCACCCATGAACACCCACGGGTAGCTTTAGCAATTGGATTTGTTCTAGTTCTATCAGGTACTAGTCACGCAGAGAAGGAAAGGTAAGCTTAAATGGACATAGTTGCAGGGAGGTGCTTAACCACACTGATGCCTTAAAATGCACTCTCTGCTTCTGCCAGCAAAGATGCATTCTATTGAGAACTCCTTACCTGCTGTGATTAACCGTCTCAATTCTTTTCCAAAAAGCTTGTTTCCCGTACTATCTCTGCTTTCCTCTGCCCCTGTTGAACATGCACACACATGCACACGTGCACCCCAGGGAGTGCTGCCCAGAGCCTTCTGCCGCTCAGCCCGTTGCTGACTGAGCCCCATCTCCTTGGAAGGGACCCAGGCATAGATGTGCAAGGAGGAGAAGACTTGCTGTTTCCTCTTCTGAACCACTGCTCCATGTTGAACAGAGCAGGGCATGGATCAGAACCAAAGCTTTGGTTTGATAAGCTGCAAGGGACTTCTGGCATTTTTTCTTCAGAAAATTGGAGAAAGGAAATAGCTGTACCATGAGAAATCAACTACACAGTCTAAACTGGACCCAGGGTTCTCAAGTGTAATTTAATATTCAGCGCCTCATTACGGGACTTGGGACTCCTGAGATTTTTGAGACCGCAAGTCATTATTTTGCAGGAAGGACCCTGCTCAATAAGTTGGATCCTACCTATCGCACGGAGAAGGTGGGTGAGGACTTGGATCACACAGGTTAACTCTGTGATAACTTGGCTGTTTAATACGTCAAGAGGAAAAGATGGTATGGCCTAAAAGTAAGTCTTCTCTTCCCTTTCTATAGGAGAGTAGTAGTGGTCCTGTAGAGCTTTAGGAACTGGCAATTTTTCACTGAAATACATAACTTTGCAGCTGTCCCTGGTTCTAATTTTATTGTTTTAGTTTTAGGTTTGACTCCCTCTTCTTGGGTCTCTATTCAATATCTTTTACCCAGGGACACCTGTGCACCCTACCTAAGCTCTTAAACTTCCCATCGCCAGCCTCACCTGGCATGTCCCTCTCTGATCTTTGGCACAGCTATATTTTCCTTTACACTTATCATTCTCCAGCATTATGGTATGTGTGTATGTATTTATTGATTCATTATCTTTTCCTAGAGTTTGCCACAATAACAGAGTCTAATATTCTTCTCTGCTATTCCCGTGGCACCTAAAAAAGTATATCCAGAGATACTAAGAAATAAAAGGATGAATGAATGATTCAGTAATTAATACATAAATGGACCCATTCCTGGAATGTGAATTGGATTTTCCTGCCAGATAACATATTTTCTATGTAAACAGTTTTCAAAGTCGTGTAGGGCAGCCTAAGGTTCGGTCGCGCTAAGGAAAGTTAAGGCTGCCTTGGTCAGTAACACAGTGGGTGAGGTGTGGGATTTCTCTACGCTGTTTTCCAGGGTCATAGGGTTCATGTAACATTCAACACTGTCAAGATTGACATGAAAATACTGTAAGAAGAACGATTTAACTAGAAAAAGAAGGCTGCTCCAGTGTGAAAATTTCCCTATCATAGGCCACTGATTAACTTACCACACTTGAACTATGTTCCAATCCAAGAACGACGCTGCGGACAGGATTTGCAGGGGGGCGCCTGGCTGGCTCTGCCCAGGTGTGCGCACATGCCGCGGGCGGCGGTGGGCGTGGGCTGCCCGGCGGGTGGCGCTGCCCGGGGCCCTGGCTGCTGGTTTGCCCCGAGCGCGGTGGCTTCCGCTGGCTTTTGCAGCGGTGCTTGCGAGGTGTGTGGGCTCCTGGAAGGAGTTTCCTGCTGCTTCCCTGGTAACTGAAGACGCCGCTCCTTGGTCAGTGGTCTGGAGGACGGGTCAGAGCAGCTTTCAGGCGGTCACACCTCACTGCCCCCAAAGCTCTAGGGGGTCAGGCCGAATTTCAGGTGAACAGGTAAGGCTGGGGGCATCACCCTGTAAGTAATGGAGATTAGGGCGGAGGCCACGTGATCCCACGACCCTAAGAGAGACTCTGAAGGGAGAAGCAGGCGGACGCTGGACTCAGCGATGACCCCTCTGTGAGTTAAAACAGCTGTCAACAGCAGCCGCGCTACCGGTTTGCCTGTAGCCACCCTCCAAAGACTGAAAAAGAAAATAAAGCAGTTACAATTTGGACTTTTTTTCCCCCTGACTATATTGTGGATGTTGTTTCAGAAAGAAGCTTGAATGCAAAGTACTGCCAAATACTGGGCCCAGCGTAGATTTGCAGCTTTTCTTTCTTTCTTTCTTTCTCTCTTTTTTCCCCAAAATGAGTTAGGACTGGTCTCAGGGAGAAATGTCCCAGGGAACACTATATATGAGGTCAATTTGCAGCTCAATTACCACATACCCTGATTTTTGCTTAAAATACAAATTCTGTCATTGACTCTTTCTTCATGTAAATATGACAAGCACTTATGATGTTTTTCTGGAATATAGAGCTTAACGTGTAGATATAATATAACTTGGTGTATAATATATAACATATAATATAGCTAACATGAAATAACTAAGTAGTGACTCTTAAGAGGAGCTACTTTTCGTTTTTCTCTCTCTTCTTTGAAGTGTCGTTTCTCTTTTTGACTCCCGTTGCATCATTCCTCTTCCCTCCACACATTTTTCTCATCTGTCTTCATAAACATCATATCTCCGTTCAGGGGATTTCTCATTGTGGTAACTTTAATTTGTGTGTGTAGAATGCAGAGTTATGCCAAGAAAAAATTAAATAATATTGACAGCCTATGAAGTTCTAAGCATACAAACAAACAAAAAAAAAAAAAAAAAAAAAAGAGGGAGGGAAGAGAAAACTACAGAGAAGCAGAAAAAACTAGTCACAAGCAGGATGCAATATCATCTCACCAAATTTATCTTGGTGTACAACCCCTTTTTTTGATGCTGAAGTGTATCAAAGTGGTAAGTGTATAGATATAAATGGAAAATAACATCCTTTAGATGAAATAAGATCAAACTCTTCTAGAAAGTATTTATAAAAGAAAACAGAATTTCTGGCATATGATATGCTTGATACTCTCAGCAGTTTAACTCTGTCCCTGTGGCATTAGGAAGTGAGAGGAAAGAACTGTGCTTCTGCTTCCAAAAACTCATTTAAATTTTTTAATAGTAAAAAGTAAATTGAAAGCATGTCAACCATAACATTGATGAAGTAAAATAAAGGCATTCTGAGATTCTAGCAGTAAAACCAACCCAAATTAATCAAATAAGAAATTTTTAATTATTTAATATGAACCATCCATAAAGCATCTGCAAAGCATGTATAAAGCACACAATTCTATTAAAAATTCTCTTGGTCTCTTGACGAATGCTGAAAGCATTCTAAAAACAGCTAAGAAGATATGCAGCCCTCACTCAGAGATTCTTTTTCCGCAGCATTGGTTTCATCTCAGAACTTGAAGCACTGAATCCATGATGCAATCTTTTTTTTAAATGGAAATGTTTTATTTTTAAAGAAGCTTTAGATTACATAAATGTTATATCGAAACTACAGGGGGATTCCCATATTCCTCACCCCCTCCCCCTCCCACACTTGCCCATCAACACCACCTTGCATTAGTGTGGTACATTTGTTACAATTGATGAACACATATTGAAGCATTGCTGCTAACCATGATCTATAGTTTGCATTATGGTTTACACTTTGCACTGAACATTTTATAGGTTTTGACAAAATATATAATGGTCTGTATCTGTCATTTCAATGTCATGCAGGACAATTCCAATATCACCAAAATACCCCATGTTACACCTATTCTTCCATCTTCCTCCCCTCAGACCCCAATCTTAATCATCTTCCCGCCCTCTCACGTACAACACACAGATGGCCTATAAAGCAACTTGATATGGCACTTTTTCTTAGACATATTTTAACAATGAGTTCAGAATTTGCTATGAATCTGTAAGATACTTGTAGACCATAAGGGCTTTTATTTATGTCAAACCACTTAATGATAGAAATTTCGTCTAATATATTTTATTGTGAGATTTTTTTTTAAAAAAAGATCAAAATCATGAAAGAATAATACTATGCGTATTCCTTTCTGGGGTCATTTTTGGAAATAAAGCCCCTTATTTCTCCTCTTGATTGGCACAATTTTGGAGAAATTTTTGTTGCCTTTTCTATGTATGTCATGGCATTTCTTACTTTATTATGTGACCTTGCCCTTATTACTCAGCAGTCAGATATCTTGTATATTGACTGCCTGACAAGGACTCTTAATAATGAGTGGTCATTGGAGGAAAAAAAAAGGAAGGGCTTAAAAGTGAGAAAGGAAGGAGATATAGGAAAATGAAGTATAAGACAAAATTTTAAAAGTCTAGAGTGCATATATATCAATTTAATCAAATTTCTCTAAATACAGTTACTCTTGATAATTTTCTCAGTATCAATATTACCATCTTTTTAATCCCAAAATTTTAACTTCCCTATATCAATATTTATTGGAAAAACCAGAGCTGGGGAGGCAGTGAACACAGCCACAGAGCCACATATTTTTGGGACTGGGACTAGCGAGTTGTGTGAACTGCTGCACGTGTGTTTCAGCTTAGCGGTCGTGCCGCGTGGTCAGAGGCTCCGCTCTGCTCCCCAGGGCTCCATCTTCCTGTGACATCATCCAAGCCTGTGCCTTCAATCACCATCTCTTGGCTGATGGTTCCCACGTTTCTATTTTTATCCTTGATGTCCCTGCTACGTCAGACCTGCACGTCCAATCTCTCCATGCTTATCAGTCATCTCCCTCCATGTGCCCCAGATCTGGCGCAGCCCCTTTCACCCAGCCGTGGCCCTTCCCCTGCAGTCTGTCTCAGTGGCCGCCTGCCATGTCTTTCCAGGCAGCCTGCCCGTTCTTCTCCCTCACCTCCATTTCCAAATGGAGAATCTCATGTATCCTCCTCAGTTCCCTTGACTTTGCCTCCTCCTTCGTGACTGCCTCTGCTTACCAGCTGGAGCTCTAGCCAGGCACCTTGTGCCTCCGTGTAATCCCCCTGCACACAATGACCGGGGGGAAGCAGGCTTGAAGCAAGCCCTCTTCAAGAGCCACAGCTTGGTTTCAGATATGCAGATCATTAGTGCGCTCCACGACATCACAAGAGTGCTCTAGGGAGAACGGTATCTAAAGCTGAGGAGGGGAGTTACCTGGACTCGGTGTGGCTACCAAACTAAGGGTGGTCCCCCAGTCTGCCAAGTCTGCCCGAGACTTCTGACACCAACTGCAAGTGTGAAGGTTTCCCAAACCACCTTTAGTTTTGATAATTCACTAGAACACTTCATAGAACTCAAGAAAGCACTATACTTATGATTACAGTTTTATTTCAATGAAAAGATACAAATTAGAACAAGCCAAAGAGACAAATAGGATGAGGTCTGAGAGTGTTCCAAAGGCACAGCTTCTGTCGTCTCCTGGGACGGGTAATCCTCTTGACAACAATCCGAGTACTGAGTATTGGCAAACCAGGAAGCTCGCATAAGCTTCAGTGTCCAGAGCATTTAATGAGGTTTCATTATATAGTCATGATTGATTGGATCATTTCCCATGGGTCGAGCTCCATTGCCAGTCCACCTTCTCTCCCTAGAGGTCAGGGTTTGGGCCGATAGGATGGGGCTGAAAGCTGCAGCCCCCTGATCACAGCCCCACCTCAGTCATCTCATCAGCCTCAACTCTCAGGTAGGGGCGTGGGACCCACCATGAATACCAAAGACACTCCTACCTCTGGGGAAATTCCAAGAGTTTAGAGGTTACCTCCCAGGAATTGGGAACCAAGTCTAGACTTCTGTTCAGAAGAGGCCAATTTTCTTACTATAGCAGGAGCCATAGGAAAGAGAATCAGGGACAAGGAAGAAGAACCATGGGACTAGTCAGAATTTTTAGAAGGACCAAGAGATGGGTGATGATCAGAAAGATGGTAAAGAAAGGGTGAAGGCAGAAAAATAAGTCTTTGACCAAGATTTCAAGAAGGTAAGAGAAGATGTCAGAAGAGGACAACTGAGGGAACACAGGTTTGAAATAAAAGCACATGGACTCTCTACAAAGAGTCTTGGAAAGAGGCTTTGGGTGATGAGAACATTCCCCCCCTCCCCCCCGACACTTTTCTGTGAAAAAACAGGTTGTGCCATGACTGTAAATAATTAAGGAAGCAATATGAGAAAAAATTGACATTTATTGAATCTTGCCACATGGAAGACACTGTGGTAGGTTTTTTGTTTTTTTTTTAATGGATTATGTGATTTAACCCTCAAAACAAATCAACGAGGAAGGTGCAATTATGATTCCCGATGAACAAATGAGGAACCTGAAGCTTAGGGAGACCCTGTACCTAGCAAATGGTAGAGCAGGATTTGAACCCAGGCTGCCTACATTTTGGAGATACTTCCTAAATTTGTAAGGACATCATGAAAATTAAAGTGTGAAAATTCCTATCATGAGAAAAGGGCAAGATTTTATGGATTTAACAGATGCATGAAAACTGTCCTTTAGCTTTTCTTCAAGGACTGGATTGTTTGGGAGAGGATTATTTGCCAACATTTCATCCCCACAGAACCACAACAACCAAGTCCCCTATGAAGTGGCGTCAAGTAATATTTGCTTGCTTTCCGTAGCACATTAGGTACTGAAATAACTAATGCTGTTTAACTTAAAATATCTCAATTCCAATTTACTCTGCTAAGTTAAATCACATTTATTGTTAGTAGGCATATTCCTCACTTCCGTGCACATGAAAAGCCCATGAAGAGATATGACTGCTTCCCATATTTTACAGACAAGAGCAACACGGTGAGGGAAAGCAACATGGTGAGGAAGCTGGGACAATTCCAGAGCTGCGATCCCAAAACAACTGCTAATAGGGTATCTAACACAGAAGTCAGGTTTCCTTTTTCTAGAATCATCTTTCTAAATCCCATTTTGATTATTTCATTTTCTCATCAAAGGCAAGTCCTTGACCTGCCCCTGTTCCCTACTTCCACATGGCTCCTCCCAGGACAACAGTTTTCCCCCTTGCCCACACCACCGTCTCCATCCTCCTATCTCCTACATAAGCCTCTGCTCTCCTCCTGCTCTCCAGCTCGTTCCACAAAGGGTGTAGCTAGCTGGCCCGTGCTTTCTCTGAGCCTACACATGAACTTCCTCCCTCATAGTGGATTCTCCTTTTCACACAAGATTGTACATCTGAATCTTCTGGAGGGTTTTTAAAAACACAGGCTGGAGGATCCCCTGGCATTCCAGACTGAGCAGGCCTAGGGCAGGCTATGAGACATGCATTTCTAGCAAGTTCCCAGGTGGTGCTGCTGCTGGACTGGGCCCCCACTCTGAGGGTCACTGCCATGGACCATAGCACAAAGAATTAAAATGAGACCACGTCAACTAAATACACAGCGTAGGTAATATTTTTTAATACTGAAGGGAATCTATTGTGAATATAAGAATTTAAAATAAATCTGATCATCACACCTTTCATAGAGGAATGATGCCATTTAAAACAGCCATACATTAACATGAATTTGGAAATGCGTTAGACTTAAAATGTCATTTCTCATTCCAACACAATGCTAAGAACTGGGGTTTGGTGCTTGTACCTTCTAGGTGTAGCTATGTCATGCGTCAGGAATTTGGCCATCCTAAGTAAGTCTCTGAGGGCAGACTCTGCTTTTTGGTCTCAGTATTAGTCATGTCCTAGAGTGTGTAATATCCCAGCTCCTACTGGAATAGGAAGCCCAGTTGCTGGCACCTGTGGTCCCAGAAAGTCCAGGGAGGCTCCAGTGCTCAGCAGCTCACTCTTTGGTCACTGGTGTTTGAGGCCTTGACTTGAATTCTGCCTCTGCTGTAAATTAGCTGTGACATCTGGAACAAAACTCTCTGCTTACCTCAATTTTAAAATGGGAATACCAAAGCATGATGCTTTAGGAAGATGAAGTAAGGCTCACAGAACTTAGAGGAGTGTGCTTTCAGTAAGTAATTATCCTATTATTTTTATACGGAAAGCATCTAACATCCTGCATTGGTGTGCATTGGGGAGGAGGACACAGACAAGAATTCTTATCCCTGCTTAGGTCACTTTCAGAGGAAATGGATTCTCCCTTGGCCTCCCTGGGAAGGGTGGAGATGAATGGTTGCAATGGAAATTGAGCCCTGATTCTCTTGCCTGTTGCTCTCTGGGCCTTGAAGTTACTGACCCTGAGTTTCTTTCTTACACATCTTCCCTCTGAAGGTGACTTATGTCTAACTCTTTCCTAAGATTATGGGAATTTTACCTCTGGACTACCTGCTAGACCTTTGGGGCAGGGCTGCCCTAGACCTGGAGTCCTGTAGATCTTGCAAGTCTCAGATGTCTCATGTCCTATGGATGTCTCATGTCCCATGAGAGTCTTGAGTCCCATGAGTATCTAGAGTTCTGTGCTGTGGGTGTCTTCAGACCTATGGGTGTCTCATGTCCTATGGATGTCTCATGTCCCATGTGTGTCTTGAATCCCATGGTTATCTAGAGGTCTGTGGGTGTCTTGAGTCTCATGAGTGTCTAGAGGTCTGTGGGTATCTTGAGTCCCATGGGTGTCTAGAGGTCTCTGGGTGTCTTGAGACCCATGGATGTCTCATGTCCCATGGATATCCAGAGTTCTGTGGGTGTTTTATGTCCCAAGGATTTCTCATGTCCCATGGGTGTCTCAATTCCCATGGGTTTCTTGAGAATGTGGGTGTCTCAGTTCCCATGGGTGTCTCAAGTCCTGTGGGTGTCTCATATCTCATAGTATCTTGAGTCCCATGGGTATCTAAAGTTCTTTGAGTGTCTCAAGTCCTGTGGGTGTCTCAAGTCTCATGGATGTCCCATATCCCATGGGTGTCTCAAGTCTCATGGGTCTGTGGGTGTCTTGAGCCCTGTGAATGTCTCAAGCCCTGTAGGTGGTCTTAGGAATCCCTAAGGAGTCACTAGACTTTCCTCATTTCTGGTAATACCTTTGACAAGTAATAAGAATTAATGGTATAACTAACAACTCTCTCCTTTCAGCCTGCAGACCACTTCACATCCTGCCACATAAGTCTGTTGCTTCTGAGCTCCTTCATTTAGAACAGCAAATGGCTGTGACAAGCCTATATGGTTACTGCCTCCCTCAGCCTCCCCCTAGATTGCAACCCTGAGTGGCTTCAGCCCTGCACAGAAAAGAAACCCAATGTGCCGCTGCCGAGTGGAAAATGCATTACCTCTAACAAATTACTTTTCAGAGAGTTGCCATAAAGATATTCAGTTCTTGCTTCCCTTCTGCCAAGTAATAGAAATAAACTACTCAGTTGGTGCCTTAAAAATTGTTTGATCATAAGTAATGTGGCACTAAGGCAGAATGGAGGAGTAATGCTTGTATCTGAACAATTCATTTTCTCCCAAGTCCTAAAAATAGCATTGCACTTAGACTATGAAGAAGTCTGACAGAGGCCATTTTCAGTGCTACTGTCCTTATGTAAGCATGCTTTCTTTTAGGCATGGCTTCAGGCTACAAAGCAATAGTGTGTGTTTGTGTGCATGTGTGCATGTGTGTGCTTGATAATGTAACAGCTTAAGGTCAGAGAGTTTCAATTTTGAATTATCTGAGACAGAGAAAGGTTTTATACTTGTAAAGCCATTTGTCTCAGTGGGTTACCATACATATGATGCTGTGCTATTTTATGCTATTTTAATTCAGACATATGCCTTGGTTGTAATCATTCATTACAAATGTCATGTGTATGTTCTTTATTGTAGAAAACGTTGTGATTTATCCTAATGCTTTCATACAAAGTAACTCATGGCAAAATTAAGTTGAAAATATCTATGTGGCAGTCAGGTGAGGTTTATTGTCTGCATTTTGAAGAATAGGAAACTGTAGCCCTTTAATTAATACCAAAAGGATTAAATGACTTGCCAGAAGTTCCAATCCATCTAAAAGGGGTCTTGGCATGGGCATTTAGTGTCCTCTTTGATCTGTGACCTTCCTCCACCTATTCCTACTGCTCCTCTGGTTGTGTGTGGGAAATGGAAGGTCAGTTTGAATGGAATGCATTCATTTACCATCTCTACTACTACCACCAATAATACAAATAGTAATAATAATGACAATAATAATGATATTTAAGAGATACTTTAAACCCAGTTCTTTAGTTTTGTCATTTACAAACAGCTTTTCCATAGCCTACTATACTACCTTTAAAATTTTGTATTATTTTTCAGACTTAAATTTATGAAATGAGAGGATTTAATTCTATGGCCTTTAAGATTTCTTCCCACACTGAGAGGTGTACTACCAACCTCAAATGAAGTTATAAATGAAAACTAGACTTTCAATTCTGGCCAAGATAGAGCAGCCCTATTCCTCCCAAGTCTTCCCTCTTATAACTAATACACTCTGCACGTAACGTAACAATCAAGCAGGGAAGACTCTGAAAGGTGGAAAGGAGAAGGTGGACTATTTACAGATATCAGGGTGGCCGGATTCTAGAGAAATCTGAAACATGGAACCACCAATAGAACCCGCCCCCCCGCCAAAAAAAAAAAAAAGGCTGCAAACAAAGGATGCTTCCTCAGCCAAAGGATGAGAAAGATGGTGACCAAACAGTACAAAAAACCTTTTGGACAGTACTCGAGCTGTTTTATTAGTTTCCTAGGCTGCTTAAAGCAAATACCATGAAATGGTTCAGCTTAAGCAAAGGAATTCATTTGCTTATGGATAGAGTCCAGGAAAATGTCCAAATCGAGGCATCATTTAGGGGATGCTTTCTTCCTGAAGTCCAGCTGCCAGCGATCCTTGACTCCTCTACCACATGGCGAGGCACATGGCGTCTGCTGGTCTCTTCCTCCTCTTCTGGGTTTGGTTGCTATTGGCGTCTTGCTCTCTTTGTCTTGCTTCTATTTATAAAGGACTCCAGTAAGAGGATGAAGACCCATCCTGAATGAGGTGGGTCACACCTTCACTGCAGTAGCCCCATCAAAAGATCCTACGTATAATGGGTTCATGCCCACAGGAATGGATTAGATTTAAGAACATGCTTTGCTGGGGTACATAAAGCTTCAAAACAACAGCCCAACACCAACAGAAAAACTGCCTCTCCCTCCCTCCCCTGCAGTTTCCCTCGGACAGAGTGGGGAGGTAGTGTCCCACCCAGCCCACCCACACCAGAAACAGGCAGCACCATTCTGATTTCCCACCAGGGTGGGTTGGTGGGCCAATCAGCGAGCTGATGTTCCATCTCTCGCCTAGGAAAAGCAGGCCATGGTGCTCACGGTCCCTCACCGGGGCTCAGCAGAGATTTGATCTTCCATCCCTGCTCCATGCAGGCTGGTGGTTCTCCAACTACTGAGCTTGGTGGTGTTGGCAGACCAAGTAGGGAGGTGATTGCCTGCCTGGCAGAAGCAGGTGGTGTCAGCCAGGTAGTGACAGAGAGTTAAAGCTCATCTCTGACCCAGAGGCAATGAAACTGAGTAAGGCCGTGTGTGTGTGTGTGTGTGTGTGTGTGTTAATGTGTGTGTGTGCGCGCGCGCGCTAATTAGTACTCTGCTCACCACCACCAATCCCCTGGAATCACCAGGGCCCATTAGGAAGCTGAAAATCTAGGCCCACATGCTGGCAGCAAGACTGAAAGAGGTGGTGTGAGGCAGAACGAGTCGGCATTTCTTACCACACCCCACCGAGGTTTCAGTGGGACGCAGCAGGAAGCTGAGCCTCCAGCCCTCCTGGCATCAACAAGGTAGAACAGGTAGGCTGGTTGGCGATCCACTTTCATTTCCTGGTGTGACTGTCGACTTTCAGTTGTATCCTGGACATTTTGGATATTATGTTGAAAGACTATGGATTCCATCTTATCTTCCTTTTTAGCTGACAGTTCCCCTGTTTATGTGTAGGGAGCATGTCCTGGTGAGGTGGAAAGCTGATTCACTCGACCTCATTGCAGATGCGTGGGATCTAAATTCAGCTCCCTTTTGACTCCACTTTCCCAGAACAAGCAATGCTTTGTTCCTGATGAATGGCGGGGTGAGCTCAGCCCCTTAATGGACTTGCAGGCTCCTGAGAGGGGATAAGTAGAGGGATGACTTCAACCACCATGTGCCACTTCATTGCTCCAAGGGGGGGCTGGAAACTCAGCTGCCCACTGGGCCCCCAATGACACAAGGGATCCATAAACGATGGCTGAAAGGAGCTCTCTAAACAGAAAAAAAAAGTTCACTGAAGGAGACTGATGTTTCATGAAGGAAGAAAAAAGAATGGAATGGGTAAAATAGTGGCAAATATGATAGACTATCATTCTCATGTGTGTTTTGAAATTATGTTTGGTGGTAGAAGCAAAATGTTAACATTATTTGATGTGGTACTCAATGCATGTAGAAAAACATACTTAACATATTTAATTTTAAAAGATGGAGGATAAAGGAACCTACCTAGAGGTAAAGTTTTTATACTTTGATCAAAGTGGCATAATGTTGATACCAGTAGACATTTGTATATTATTTACATATGTGGTAATACCAATAGGAGTAATTAAAAATCTATACAAAGAGATATTTCAAAAATACAAAAGATAAATCAAAATAGAATTCTAAACAATACTTAAGTACTCATAGAATGCAAGAAAAGGGAAACAGGAATGAAAAACAGAATGACCAAGGAGAAAAGAAATCATAAATTGGCAGATATTAGCCCTAAACTATCATTTAACTGTAAATGGTCTAAATATATCAATTAAAAGATGTGTTATCAAAATGAATTAAAAAAAAAAACACCAACACCTATAGTCTTTCTAGAAGAAACTTACTTTCAAACATAACAGCATAGGTATGTTGAAAATAAAATGGTGGAAAAAGATATATCATGCAAACAGTAATTTATAAATACAGGATAAAGTAGATGAACGAGCAGATAAAAGAGAGACATGACACAATGATTAAAAAAACAGTCTACCAAGAAGGCATAGCAATCCCAAATGTGCATGCACCAAAAAACATAACTTCAGATTACATGAAGCCAAAGCTAATAGAGCTGAAAGGAGAAATAGACAAACCCAAAATTATAGTTGGGACCATCAACACCCACTCTGAGCAACTGATAAACTACAAAACAGAAAGTCATTTAACATTCTTAAAATTAAGAAAAGTTACAGAGTTGAAGAACAGCTTAGTAGCTGCCAGGTGCTAGGAATGGAGGGCAGGGCTGGTGTCATTGTAAAGGGCATCACGAGGGAGCCTTGTGGCAGTGGAGCAGTTCTGTGTCTTGATTATGGTGGTGGTTACACAAATTTACATGGGATAAAATTCCATAGAACTTTACACACACACACAGACGGTTTTTTTTTCTTTCATGAAATATTTAGCATGCTGAAGGCTAATAGCAAAGTACTTAACATTTTTCCTGCAAGGGAGAGGGAATGAGTTAAACACCAGAATACTTGAAAGTTATCAGAAAATATGCCTAGGTATGGGCATTAGACTTTGAAACATCTTATCCCAAATCCTTTTTTAATTTGAGAAGTTGTAAGTTTACAAAACAATCATGCATACCATACAGAATTCCCATACATTTCCCCACCACCACCATTTTCCTTTGTTGTGAAACACATTATAAATGATGAAAGAACATCGTAATTTTACTGCTATCTATAGTCCATAGTGTATATTTGGTGTATTTTTTCTACAAATCATCCTATTATTACCACCATGTATTTGTATTGTATATTTGTTATAGTTCATGGGAGAAATTCTCATATTTATATTGTTAACCGCAGTCCATCAATCACCATGGGGTTCACTGAATTATACTGTCTCTTCCCTTGTTCAGTCCATCCAAAATGTACCCTCAGTGGCTTTCAGTTTCATTGCAGAGTTATGCTATCATTACTTCAGTAAATTTCAGATCATTTTCATTGTGCCAAAAGAAAACTCCCATATCCCCTTAAACACCCCCATTAGAGACCCTTAGCATCGATATAGTGCCTTCTTTGCCATTGCTGTAAAAATATTGCAATGTTACTGTTAACTATAGTCTACGCGTTACATTAGTTGTATTTTTCCATGTATCTCCATATTCTTGACACCTTGTAGTAGAGGAACATTCTTGTATCTGTACTATTAACCACAGTCATCATGCACCACCAAAATCGCTATGTTATACAGTCTCTCGATTCTCCTCCAGCTTTCTTTCAATTGACATTAACCTCCCTAGAGGATTGCATTGTACTCACTAAAAGGTGTTACCATCAAATCTAGCCGTTTCCCCGCATTTACAATCCCCCTTATTAAACATCCTACATACGTTCAGCATCAGCTTCCCCTTCTCAACCCACGTTCTATCTCCTAGTAATCTATACTGTAGCGTTTTCCTCCAGGAGTTTACTCATTGTATTTATTTCATACTAGTGAGACCATACAACATTTGTCCTTCTGTGTCTGGTTTATGCCTCTACTGCTTTCTTTTTGTTTAAAGGAGGTACTGGGGATTGAACCCAGGACCTTGTACATGGGAAGCAGATACTCAACCACTGAGCTACACAACATATTACCATTAGGGAAAACTGGATGAAGGCTACATGGGACCTCCCTGTACATTTTTTCTCCTGAAAATTCCTGCGCATCTATAATTATGTCAAAATAACTTTGAACAAAACAAAGAATACTAGCACCGTATGATCGCTGTGGGCCTCTTGGAGCTGCATCTGTCTTTGTGGTAATGCTTTGGCCACCATTAAGTACATGTAGACCATATTCTTGGCAAGGCTTGGTTGGGTTTGGAATGACGCTTCTCCAGAAGCGGCCTCATCTGTATTGTGAATGAGAACAAAAGGCCTTTCTCTTGTGACCACAGAGGCACAGCTGCCCATCTGGGAAATGGGGTCGCAGCTTGCTTGGTTTCTGAAGCTGAGACTTTCCTTGTTTATCTACAGAGAGGCACCGTAGCAATGGTGCTGCACAGACACCATTAGTCCTAATTGTTGTAAGGTTTTTTACCTTATTTTCTATGTATTCGAAGCATCTGAAGCTAAAAATAGGCCTGTTTTTTTCCTGATACAGGTGTAACATCTGTGAAAATTCTCCTGGCTGTGAAAGGTGCAGCCTAAGCAAGTGACTCAGAATAGTGTGGCTGGCCACTGCTGCTGACAAAGTGGCTGTGGCTGGACATCCCCACTTGAATGCGTGTTCTTATTTGTCCAGCCAGATAGAAAGTTAGCTGTTTATATCTGATTAGCTCTCCTCAGAACTAACTTTGGAAATGCAGAATCTTTGAAAATTGTAGTATTAATGTTTTCTATGGTAATATAAATGCCTATTTTCTTTGTGATGGAATGTGGGCAAAGATAAAAGGGCATAAGTTAATCCACTGGGAAGCTATATTTCTGGTAAATATACACCCTTTTTATATATTGAGTAGGTTCTAAAGCTGCTGCTTATTCAAATGGATTTTTTCCCCCTTCTCAATCTACTCATATATTCCGTGTAATTTTATCTGCACCTATGGCTTTAGACTGATGATTTCCAAACCAATTTCTCTAGCCCAGACAGCTTTTATGAGGTCAGAGCTCATTCATTCATTCATTCATTCATGTATTAATTAATTCAAACTAATTTATATTGAGTTAATATTATGTGTCCAACATTCTTCTAGGCACTGAGGATACATCAGTGAACAAAACAATCCTTTCCTTATAGAGCTCACATTCTAATGGGAGAGACACGTGGTAAACAAGTGTACAGTGTGTCAGATGGTGATTAGGGAGGAAGGGTGCCCTGGGTGGGTCCAACTTAAAACAGTGTCAGAGAATGATAGGCACATGGAGAAGGTGCCATTTGGCCATAGGCCTGAAGGAGTTGAGGGAGAAGGTGCATTTGACCCTAGACCTGAAGGAGTTGAGGGAGTGATCCAGGAGGACACCTGGGGCAAGAGTGCTCCAGGCAGAGGGGTCAACATGTGCAAGGGCCTTGAGATAACACCAGGCCTTAGAAATCTGCCTGCTACAGTAGAGAAGTCCCTAGCTCTTGCCTACCTGTCAAGCCTCATCTCAGACAACTATCTCCTAGAATTACAGAACTATGTGTAGATTTGGGATCCATCACTAAGCCCTCTACTTCCGTACTTGGCTGTGTGCATCTTTCTGCCTGGAATGCTCATCCTTCTACTTGCCCACCGGGAAAACGTCCATTCATCCTTTATGTCTTAGCTTAAATGCTACTTCCTCTGTGATGCTTTCCGTCAATCCCAGGTAAACTTTAGTGCTCCTTCTCTTCCACTGTGTGTGTGTTTAATTTTTAAATTTATTTTTATTAGAAAAGTTGCTAGTTTACGGAACAATCTTGAAAACATACAGGATTCCCATACATGACCCCACCACCAACTCCTTTCATTGGTGTAGAACATTTGTTACAATTGATGAGAACACTTTTTTTTTTTTAATAATTGTACCATTCTTTATCAGTAATTACCTTTGTTACAATTGATGAAAGATTATTAAAATAGTTATATCCATCATTCATTATTTATACTAATTGTATTTTCCCATATACCACCCTATAGTAACACCTTGTGTTAGTATTGTACATTTGTTATAGTTCTTGAGAGAACATTCTTACACTTGTACTATGAACTGTAGTCCATCTCTACAATAGGTTTCACTGTGTTGTTCAGTCCTATGTTTTATAACTTAATTTTTTATTGCAGTGCTGTATACATCCTAAAGTTTCCCTTTTTACACTCACAATAATGTGCTGCCATCACCACCACTTCACAAATGGAGTTTTGATCATTGTTAAAGATGGCGTCTGATTAAAGTTAAGGAGAACAATTGATATGAGTCACCACATAGGTTATATTTCAAATCAATCTTGTCATAAAGGAAACATAATTTGGGGGCATGTACTAGGCAATTTGACTATCTTGACCGAGTTTACTTGAATACTCAAAGTGTCTCTAATGTAGTAAAAGGCTTTCCATGTGGTCTGTGGCATCCCGCCTGCCTTTTGGTTTGCCACTCTGTTAGGAGCCGAGCACCCACCTTATTGCTAGGCTGCTACGACCAGCCCCCCACAGAGCTTAGACAGCTCGCCTTTCTGGATCCCAGGTTGGAACCGTCCGGCTGTTCCGGTGCTGGCAGTCCTGGGCTCCTGGGCTTGTACTTGTCCTTCCACCACACGGCCATGTCCTCTTCTTTTTGGCTTCTGTGACCCCAGGCTCTCTTTAATCTGGATTAAAGCACACTCTGCTTCAGTCGGCCACACCTTAACTAAAAACAACACCTTTGCAGTGGGCTCACACTCACAGGTACGTGGACTAAGACTAAGGGGAACACCACTGAGCCCACCACAGCGCCAAAGCAGCCAAATGCTTTCCCAAACAACGCTGTGGTCTGAGAAGTGGGAGGAGGCGTTTCAGACCACCACAAGCTGATCCATGTGCCTGGGGTGATTTCCCCAGCACCCTCCAAGCCCGCCTTCCACGGCGCCTGATGAGCAGCTCTTTTCTCTCCGTTATCACCTCCCAGCCATCTCTTCGGCGTGGGTCCTGGCCACACCCACCCATGCCTCCTCTGCAACTGCGTAGTTTCCCTCCTCACACCTGAAGGCCCCCTTGCTCTTGTTTCATCTCCTTTCTTGACGCTATGCTGACTCTGAGAGCAGAGATGTGATGTGCTTGTCTGTGCTTCCAAGTGCCTTGCAATGTGCCTGGCTCGGGATTAAGGCTCGATGAGTGTTTGCTGACTGACTCAAGGAGCAGGATGGCTAAATGGGGTGAGCTGTGCAAACAGCCAGCAGGGCTGCTCCGAAGTCAAAGGAAGTCTTACTTTGGCTTTTGTTTTGGGCACCATTTTATTCTGTGCTTCACTTTAAAAAGAGTTTAGGGATATCTCAGGGTAATGCAAAGAAGCGTGTGTGTATGTGTGTGCGTTTTCTCCAGAGCACATCACTGCTGAGACGTCAAATGAAGGAGTCATGAGTCTCCACCTCTCAGGCCAGTAAACCTGGTCCCGATGATCAGAACAACTGTTTACCTGCTTTTACCTGTACTCATTGACAGTGAAGAAATAGTCCCTTAAATATTTCATGATTTTTCCTCACGTATGGAGTGTGGCCATAATGGATGTCATAATGTCGTAATGGCCAAGCTAGTTCCATCTCACTTTGCAGGTGAGGCAGCCAGGGCTCTGTGGACTTGAGACTTACAAGGCTAGGAAATGCAAAATCATATCCAGAGCACGAACATTCCACTGCAGAATTTAAGCGCTGTTTGGTATTTGTTCTCTGTATAATAAGCAGGTGTGGAATGTCGCCAGATTTTGAGAATAGTCCTTACTGTCACAACATTTTGGGCAGTTGTCAGTTGGTTTTCATTCTAAATAGGCAGCTATTAACTTTGATATATTTATCATCTATGTAAAAATTCAGAGGAGAGAGACGAGGAAATTGACTTGGGATTTCAAAGCTCCCTCTCCATCTGAGATCGGGTGGTTTTAAGTACAATAGACCAAAGCTGGGGTTTTTTACACATATTCAGGTCCTGTGGGCACAATCATATCTCATAATCAACTAGATACTTGGAAGGTCCTAGCTCCTCTCATGTTTTTCCTGTGAAGTTCAAGTCTTCTGATAATTGCTGCTCCCTGATGTGTACATTTTGAAGGGATTTCACCATTTTTCCTGACAATGCTGGCAAAATTTTAAACATATGCTTCCTGTGTGCTCCCCTTCTCAGGGCCACCAGAATGCAGGCTGGTGTCCCTGATGACTGATGTTTTCCTTCAGGGATTGCTCCAGGTTATCTTTCAAAGCCCATGGGTGTTTCTTTGCTGACGAACCCTTTTCTTGACAAATAGGATTTATTATCTTCCTCATTTCCACCTTCCTCTTTCCACTCCCTCTCTTCTCAAACTTTCTAGTTGTGTTTCTGAAGATGTAACACTTGAATCAAGTTTGTTAAAAATAAAGTTTAAATGATTGCCAGCTTCTTATTTTGCCATCATCATGATTCTTAAATTATTTAAATAGCTTGTTGGTTCCACATTTTCAAACAGAAAATGAATCTTAAACAAACTGAAAATCAGTGCATTGTATGAAATTCATAATAGTGGACCCCTCACATCTAGCAGTTCTCCCCAGCAGTCCCACTGCCCAAACCATCTCGGGCTTCTGAAAGCATGATAATCCCCCCAGGTCTCAGCAAAATGCTGTGGACGTGGGCTCTGTATTCACAGAGCTGAATGGGAAGGTGAAAATACATTTCAGGGACTGAAATGGCATTACACGTGGAAACAATTGGATCAATTTATTATAGCGTCCGTTATTCTCACCTGTGGCCTCTTGTTCAACTGGGTATCAGATGACTTTCTCTGCTGCTGAATTCTAGTTTTGTGTGTTCCATTTCGCTTGGTAATATAGCAGTCCTGAGGATGTTTCAGATCAAAATGGCCAATTTCCATGCAAATTGCAGTCAATATGGAAAGAGGGAGCTTTGGCACTGGAGAACTGCTGTGTGAGGATCCACCGTGAAGCCGGCACATGCGGCACAGGAGTGCCATGCAATGCAAAGAATGCAGGCTTCGCAATCAGACAGGCGTACTCTGGTCTGAGCCTGCGTCGGCGCCGTAACTTGAGTAAGTCACTTGAACTCTGTGGGACTCCGATCCCTCTAAACTGGAAACGCTACCCCCTTGTCTTAGTTAGCCAGGGCTGCTAAGACAAACACCTTACACTCATGGGTGTGAGCAACAAGAGCTCACTGTCTCATGGCTTTGGAGGCAGAAGTCTCCCATCGAGGGGTCCCCAGTCTGTGCCGCAATCCTTGGGCTTCCGTGGTTTGTGGATGCATCTGTGCCTCCGCCTCTCCTTCTCTGGCTTCTCCTAACTGACTGCATCGGAACAGCCTCGGCTTCTCAGAGCTCCAGCCACATTGGATGATCCAGCCTGGCCTCATCTAAATGGGATCTTCAGAGGTCCTACTCATAATAAGTGAGTTCACACCCCCAGGACCGCGTGCTAGGACTTGTTTGTGGGGGACATGATTCACTCTGCCACACCCCTGTTCCTCGTATTTGCTGTGATAAGATCACCCGTGTGCAGTACCTAGCACAGTGTCTGAGACATAGCGTGTGCTCACCAGTACCCCTTTCTCTGGTCTCTAGGTCACTGTCTTCATCTTCCGGGGATTTAACTCCCATTGGGATGTGCTCTGTGAGGAGCTTGTCACCTAACGTCCATGCCCGTTGGGGATGTCTCTATTACTGAGATAGGGCAAGTGATGAAAACGCTGTTTCAGGGTCAAAATCATTTGGCAGTTGGGGTTCAAGTGAGAGAATTATCGCCTATGGGCCACCAGTTTTCTCAGCAACCTTCTGAAAAGCAGCGAGGAAAGCGAGGACACACGCCATGGCACTAACAGCTCAAAGGGGAGGCAGGTCTAGATAAAGAAGGCGGGAAAGAAGATTTGCCTCTCCACGGAGACTGCAGGTCAACCACACAGGAAGCCCGCGCCTCTGGCTTCAGCCCACCTGCTGACCAAAGCACACTCGGCACTTTCCGTGTGAGTCAAATGAAGGGAGACGTAACGGTTTTCCAGAGTCAGCACCGAAAAAGCTTATAAATATCTCTTCCACCTACGTAGGAAAGGGAAAGGCACTGCTTTCTACCCGAGACTGAGCAGAGCCGCTGAGCTCGTTATTGCTGACGTTTCGATCCCTGCTGTAATCATCACATCTTGTTCTGGGACCAGATCAGCAAGCAGCTCAAAACCCAGACAGGAATTCTTTTATAAAGTCCTGTGCTCTAGGATATTCAGAGTAAAACCAACAAAGGTTAGCCGAGCTTAAGGTATTTACAGGAAAAGCTTAAGCTTGCAGCAAACCCCGGTCCTGCCTCGGAGGTGTTCTGAGGAAGCTGATTTTCTACGAGGACTTCAATTCTTATTGACATTTGTTATTCGAAAAAAATTCACAAAGGATGAGCTGAATTTTACTTCTAGTACTAAAATCACTACAAAATTTATGAGTTTGGAGCTAGGCGGGATATAAGAGATTGGCAACTAGCTCCCTTTATTTGCAATGCCCAAATGAGGCGACAGGACCCAAATCACCTAGCGCTGTGGCTGCCAGAGCTCGCTGCCCATGCTGCCTTACAGACGGGGCCAGCGCCACACGCTTGCTGAGCTCGGTGAGCTTAACTGTTGCAACATGCAGGCCAGAAAGTCTCGGAGAGGTCAAAGGAAGACAGCAGGAACTGAAACGGGACTTTCCAAAATACGTGCATCAGAAGTTTAATAACCTTGATAGACAAACAGTGCTGTGATAGCAATAACCCAGCATCTCAAAAGAAATCTAGTCAAAGGGTACATTTCTCCACTCACAGAAGAGGAAATACAAATGACCCAACTCCTGAGTGATCAGTAATAAAAAAAAATTAAATGAATATAGTAACGAGCTCTTTTTTGGGCCTGTTTAGTAAAAAGACTGAAAATGCAAGTGCTCGAGTGTGGAGGCAAGACTTTGCACCTCAGTTCCCAACAGGTCCCTGAGCTCTGATGCTTGGAGGGTTTCCCAGGTGGTGCATGTGCCTGGGTCTACGGCATCTGCTTCCAGCATTCATCCTGCAAAATAATCAATATTGTAGAAACCTAACTTTGTAGCTATGAAGATATTCATCATAATGTTATTTATAGCAGTTAAAAGGGAGTGAGTTGAATAAATTATGGTGCATCCATCTTAGAGTGTATCCACATAATAGCTTGTTCCGTAAAGAGTTCCAAACATGGAAAGATGCTCAAAATGCAAATTTACACGAAATGAAGCAATAAATGAAGCTGAAAATTCAGTTAGTAAGACCCAGTTAAATTAATCTGTGTGTGCCACACCAAAATGCAGGGCAATATGCCAAAGTATTATTAGTAGTCATCTCAAGATTTTGTTTCCTTTTCTTTGTTTTTTTTCAAAGTTTCTACAATAAATGGAAGTAATTTTTATAATCAGAAAAAGGAATGAACTTATTTTTAAAATAATTTACAAAATTATATTAAAATTAAATCAGTATTTTTCAGAGGGCCTTGATTTGCCATAAATGTAGGAGTTTTGCTCACAGTGCATCTCTGCAGATCCCAGATAGCTTGAGTAGTGCTCTCTTACCTCCAGTGGCATTACACGGCCTTCTCTGGGGTAGGCACGTATTGTTTTAATGTTCAGGCAGTTTATTATAGTCATGATCTGATTGAACCCCTTTCCAAGCTGCTCCTCAGATTCTACAAGAAACTCTGAAAAGAAGAACTTACTGAAATCTTCAGATGGTTCATTTTATTCCTTCTCAGCCTCCTCATACAACAAAAGGTAAAGGACCAACATTTTTTGAGGGCTCACAGTGTACTAAACATCATTTCACTTTAGCCCTCAAAAGAGTCGGGGAGCGGATGTGGCTCAAGGAGTTGAGCGCCTGCTTCCCACATGGGAGGTCCCCGGCTTTGCTTCCCAGTGCCTCTTAAAAACAAACAAGCAAACAAACAAAGAAAACTAACTCAGGAGAGCCAACATGGCTCAGTGGTTGAGCACCGGCTTCCCACACACGAGGTCCCCGGTTCAATCCCCAGCCCTGGTATCTCAAAAAAAAGAAAGAAAGAAAGAAAGAAAAAAGTTAGATGCTTTTGTTATCCTTTTTTGAGGTGAGGAAAGGGAGGCTCCACGAGGCCAAGGTTTAAAGCCAGGAAATAAGCACAGCCATAGGCTCCCCCACTCCCTTTCCTGCCTCAGGCCATTCATTTCCAATTTTCTGTGTCCTGGACCCAGAATAAATAGTTACAAATAAATGTTTTAATTTCATTGTTGCTTTACAAGCATACAGATTTACTCTGCATTTAGGATCCGACTCCGCGGTCTAGGAGGCTGCCAAGCTCCTTGAGCCGCAGAAGCAGCCCCTGCAGCTGCCACGAAGGCCTCCTGGGAGCTCTCAGCTGTGCCCGGTGCTCTCGGACCCTGGCTTGGTCTTCCAGCCCATCCATTGGAGATGATGAAGAGTTTTCATACAGCTAAAAGTTCCACTTTCTGTTCACTGTTTCCAGGAAAGGCTCGTGGCTCTTCCTTATGTTTTTATAAATTTATATTAAATATAGGTTTCTATTTTTACAGGCTTGTAGGTAAGACTATTTCCATTGCCTCGCACAGCTAATACTCTGGTGGCTTTCCTTTGGGTGTGTTCTCAACAGGTGTGGCTTGCAGCAGCCCTGAGAGCAGTCGATGATACGTAAGAATTCTTGCCCTTATCACCCACTCACCAGTCTCCCCGTGGCCACTAATGAATGGGCTCTCATCATGTTTCTATAGCTGAACTCCACCAAGAAGAGGGACGTTTAAACAAGATTTTTGTGGTTCTGAATGTATGTATGTTCTCACAAGTCAGAACACCCTCTGATTTGTATCAGCAAGAAGCTGGAAATGGAGGGATGAAGCGTGATATCCGAGGAAGTGTTTGCATTCGCTTCTGAAGACAGAGGAATCCTCTGCCAATTTGCCCCTGTCATTCCGTAACATCCAGTCTTAAAATAGCATTATACAGATGCTAGCAAAATTAGGTGAAGTGCAAAGTCTTAATTGCAAAATATGCTTTCAAAATGTAAAGCACTGATTATAGAAAAAAACACCTTTTTTCATGAGCCCCGTGGGTTAGAAGGGTTATCGCCTCTGGTGCCCAAGGTCTGAACCCATACCTTTGTTTTATCTTTGTGTGGTTGCAGCTTCCTCTTCAGATGGCCTAAAAATTGACACCAGCCTTGCCCCAGGGCTGACTTTTAAATGTAGATAGAGTTGAAGATTGCAATGGGAAGAAATTTACAGGGTCTGTTCCTTACTCATGCCCGTTAATTGGTTGAAATTGCACCTTAGGTACTAAGACAGGTCCTCCTGCAGGCCTCGCTTAAAATGTAAATTATCATGGAAAGGGTAATGGAAACAACGCACTTACTAGACCAGGTCAAGGAGTTTCCAGTTTAGAGAGGGGAATCACTGCGTCTTCAGCCCTGGACAGCAGCGGGAGAGAGAGCTGGCTATGCAGGGTCAGAGTGGAGCTTCAAGCGGGTGAGGGAAGGAGGCGGACGGGCTCCTGGCCTCTCCCCGCCACCTTGCAGCTGGACTTCCTTAGGGGCAAACTCTCTGTCTGCTGCAATGGGGGGAGGACGGAGGGCAGGGCAGGGCACACTGAGATGCCTCTAGGATGAAAATGGCAAGATGAAAAAGGAAATACAAATGGCTACAGAGGAAAGGCTGTATAAGGACAGGGCACAGTTTTCACGCTTTACTCTGGCTGATCAGATGTCTTGGGCTTGCACCAAGCCCTGGGGCTCTCTGCTGGGGCTTTCCTGACCTGAGAGCAGCATGCTAGCTCTTGAAGGCTCCCCTAGAACCGCCGTCCTGTGCAGGCAGCAAGGCTCTGGGGAAGGACCCCGGGCTGGAGCTGGAACTGCGCCCACCCAGAAGAGGCAGCCGTGCCTGAGTCCCATGGGTTTCAGCTTCCCCAACCTACACAAAGAGAAAATGAACAGGGTAAACCTTATAGCCGAATGCAGGTGAATGGGATTACCTGGAAATAATCGAAGCATCTCAAATATTCTGATTTTTGCTGTATGAAGAATTCTTTGGAAAATACTGCGATTTTCACTATGCAGGACAAGTAAAAATGGCTCTCGTGCTTTTTTAACCGCCCCCCCCCCCTTGTTTTTTCTTTTTAGCCTCTGTAAAGTCCTTTTATTACGTGGTGTTGTAGGGACCAATACTGGGGAAAGATAAGTCATCATGTTTAAGAGCATTTCTGTTAAATCATACTTGCCCGGAGAATGTTAGTTTTTAAATGGAATAATAATTATTTGCCTTTTACCTGCATGTTTTAATTGGGTTCTTCTTTGAGAACTCTCATTCTCAAAGGATTTTGAATGACTCAGTGATTTTCCTATAAATTGCTGAAGCAAAGGAACTGTTTGTTCTGAAGGTCTTCATCTTTCTTGGATAAATATAAAATGCTTAACAATTAAACAGTTGCTGTGTTGAATAAAATGTTGAGAAGTTGTAACATCACCTCCCATGATTGAAGTTTCTCAAAGTATTTTTCCTTGAGGATATTAGAGAAAGAGATAATGATGATTCCTAGCTCTATTTTGTATTCTTATAGAGTTCAAGACATTTCAGTATTTTAAAAGACATTCCAAATGTTGTTTGAGAAGAACCAGAAAGACTATGCTGATAACTAACTCTAGAAAAAGCAAACCTGTTATAAGGATAGGTCACATTATATTGCTATTTTGATAAGACCTCCATATTTTTTTGATCTGCGAATCTCAAAAGGGTTTGGTGTTCTCCAAGTTGACTTTTTCACAATATCCCCAGCTATAATAAGTAAAATGATATGATCAAAATGATGCTTGAGCAAGAATCTCATGTGCGTGAGAGTTGGGGGAGTGGAGAATGAGATTGCAGTGCCCAGCCCACGTGTGGGTCGGTGAGCAGGTGACCTAAGGGATGTTGTAGTGGAGGAAATGATTTCATTCCTCTGCTGAGTCTGCATGAATCCGGAGTAGAGGAAGGTGCTTCACAGGTGTGGGCCTCAGGGATTGCCGGGCTGCCCACAGATCCAGGAGGACAGCTGCAGGAGGTGGAGGAGCCCATGTTGAGGTAGATAGTGTATGGAAGGAGACTGAAATTTTGACCCTTGTCTGGGCCTGGACTTCTTTCAGGGAGAGACTGATTGCTCACGAATACCAAGGACATCCTTTGGACGTTCTAGGATGCCTCTGTCTTCCCAGTGGAAGTAGTGTCCTAGTGTGGTTGACACATCAATGCCAAGCATCCATGGGCATCAAGACATGGGCAACCCTTGGCGGCACCTGAATTTCATGTCCTTGGAGACTTCCCTTGTGCCTAGTTTTCCTCCAGCTTCCCCAGCTTTCCTTCTTCATGGAGAAATGCTACCTTGAATGTCCTACACCTTGACTCTGGTATTCACTTTGACGCAGCCTGTGCTATCAGGCTGCCTCCATCCCGAACTCCTGCTAGCCCTTTACTGGATTCCCTTTGGAGTCTCATCTCACGTGGGGTAAAGTCCAAAATCCAACCTCAGCCTTTAAACCTCTGCGTGGTCTGGCACATTTCGATTGTGTCTACCCCCACTCACCCCCCCTTCAGCCTCACCGACTCTTCTCTTCTAGGTACTTGCTTAGCCGCCCGAACATGCTCCTCCTCTCCCTGTCTCTTACGCTGCCCCCGGAACCAATCTGAAGGGTCTGTCGGCGCATCATTTGGTCTATGCTTCCTTGTCACCTTTTCACAGAGTCTTTCTCTGCCAACTTCGTCATAAATAGCCTCCCTCTGCACCATCAACCTCCATTCTCCTGCTCTACCTTAATTTTCTTAAAGCAGCTGTCACGTTCTGTTATTTTCAATCGTCTGAATGCTGCAGGAGTGGGCCTGTTCTGTGCAGTCTGTCTGTACAGCTCCTCTAGCAGTGCGTAGCATAGGGCATTTCAGTAGGTAATAGTCTAATGGATTTTGGTCCACCTCATCTATGTTATTCAGCATCACTTTTCTTTGAAAACTGCTTTCATACATCTCCTTTTCCTCATTTCTGCCTCGCCCCCCTGAATGTAACTAACCACTTCCTTGCTGCCTGCTCCCTGACTCAGAAGCTCCAGGAGAATTTCTCCCAGGGGCTTGCAGACCTTCATTTGGCTTGGTGTCCTCTATTTCTTTAACGCTCCCACTGACCAGCTGGGCCCTCTGCGCATCCTTGACACACCAAAGCCAAGCTCTGGAGCATGTTTGCCGGTTTCCTCCATGGATGCAGGACCACCTCCTGTTGTCCTCTGCCTTGTACCTGTTCTTATTACCAGCTCCCTTCCTAAACCTCCACTGTGTCTGCAAATGGCGTCTCACCAGAATTCTTGTTCTAGTACAGAATCGTGGGCATGGGGATGCATGTTCACACTGACTCCTTGGAAGCACTTGTCCTTAAAAGCATTCATCAGGAAACAAAGGCCAACTTCAAGGCTGGAAGCCAACGAACCGAAGTCATCATCACTGTCCTCAAGGAGCGCCTCATCTAATTGGGGAGGGCACAGAATAGATTGTTAGATGTCAATACGGTGACAGAGCTCTGGGTCAGATGCTATCAGAAGTAATGGAAGGGCCTGCACTGGCTCTGAAATGCAAAAACAAGAGAGGAGCTCAGTGCATCTAAGACGATGGCTCCCAAACCTGAGCATGCACAGGGCCCCCCTTAAGCCTTGCCAGCTGTAGAGAACTCACTCCGCAGATTCCTGTTTAGTGGGTTTAGGTCAGGTACAGACATAGCACTTTAAACGTGGAAAAAGGACAGTCTGGGTATTACACGGGCATGTGATTCTCCAAACCACAAGGGACACCACCCCCCTGGCCTTCATTTATGAAAGCGTGTCTGCACTTGGTTTTTAGAGGATTCCTGTTGGGTAGCTAGCCCATCTGCAGACTCTTGTCGGACTAGATTTATCAGACTTTGCCAAAAATAAAGAGGATTTTATAATGTAGAATCAGAGCGGCATCTCCTTTTTGAGAATGAAAATAAGGAATTACATGTATAATGTATGTTTTCTGTATCCAGATAAAGACATATAGATCTTTATTTATCTGGCCTTGATGAAAAAGTAGTTATAGGGCATAATTCAGTGCAGGCCAGACGCTTTCCTGAAGAAACACCAAACTCATGAGTTTAAAATATCTCATATGGGGGAGAGTACAACTATCCACTTGAGTGACTAGCTGGACTCAGAGCCTGACGACCTCCCCAGCATGTTCAAGCCAGTGCTGCTGGGCCTTATCACAGGTGTGGACCTGGTATTGGGTTTCCTGACATTCTCAGATATTCATGGTTAAAGGATCAGGCATTCTAGGATGCCATGATTTTTATGTGTAGAGCTTTTATTGAATTTTTAATGTAATTCCTCACCACAAGACTTAGGTTAACATAAATGATTTTAAAATATTTTTTGGAAAATTGCCTAAATGTTCATAAAACATTTTGCTTTTTGGAAATAATGTTCATGAAATAGAGCTTTTTATTATTTACCAAGATTTTAAATGAAAGTAATGAGTTTCTTTCCTTTCCATCATTCCTTTGTCATGTGTGTATATATACATATATAAAATAGACTTTCTATAATCTAATTTATATGCATCATATGCTGCCTGTAATTTCATACTGTTTAACATGATATGATACCTCTGATGTGAAAAGAGCGTTTCAGTTTCCTTATATTAATGTTGGCTCTGGCAGTTTCTGATCTAAACACAAAAATGTGTTTCTTCCACATGTGCTATGTAAAATTAAAATTCATGAAAGTGAGATTTCCCCCCCAAACACCAGGTCACACTCTTGTAACTACGCATTACCATGGGACACTGGAATGGGAGGGAGTGCAGCAGGTGGCGGCCAGCTCTTCAAGTAGCCAGGAAGGTTCACCCGTGACTTCCCCTCGCATTGGCCAAAACGAGTCACTCTGGGCACACACAGGGCCACACCTTATGGCTGGAAGGTAGAGAGCCAGGGCCATATGGTGACCACGCAGACGATGCTCGACGTGGGAAGGATGTTGGACTTCACTTATGGATGGGAAAGTTCTGAGCATGTTGGTAGGTGAAAGGGAAGAAGCCACCAGAAAGGAGATCCCAGAGCTGCAAAGAGAAGGCACAGTACCTCTAAGGGAGAGGCTCCAGAGCAGGGGAAGCAGGGCTGCTGGTCTATAATTCCTCCTCACAGCTTCCTTCTTCTTTTCGGCACTTTGCTTCCACACCGAGCATGAGCGTGAATAGCCTGTGATCACGCGGCATTCCCTACGTCTTCTGTCCCTGTGTTTCGCTTACTCCTCTACCTTAGTCTTCCTCTGCCGTTGTCCTTCAAAGCTCAGCTTAAACACGTCCTTGGGAAGGCTCCAGGAGCACCCCCTTCTCAGCTCCCACTGCCTGTTAGCCTGTGCTCCCCCATCTTGGAACACTCTTCCCTTCCTGCCTGTAGTGTAATTAGCGTGTGTTTCCCACACAAGGGTGACTGCATGACAGACACACCAAGCTGGTGTTTACTTCAGAATCTGCTTGATTCCTGCCTTCTACCTCCTCTCCGCTCTCAACCACCCATGTCCACGTTGTTTTTGTCTTTTTCTGGCCTTTCAAAAACCATGTTTTTGACTTATAATGAACGGCTCCCTTGTCAGGTACCGATCACAGTCTTTCTTTAATCGCAGATATTTAAGACCTGTCACCCCACACGCCTGTGAGCTCACTGATGGATGGCCAGTAAAGGGCACCTCCCAACACATACTTGCTGAAAGAATGCCTTGAAATACAAATTTATTCATGAGTGTGTCTATTTTTCCCAAAGAGGATAGTAAGCTACCTCCAGAACCAAGTACTTTAAATCTTAAATATCCTTGCGACAAACCACCGCAATGACAGATGAGATGATTGAAAAGTAATCTGCTACGGCAGAAAATGAGGGGGGTGTCTATGTGTTCAGGCATATGGCTGTTCCCAGGGATGACACTGATGGTGGTAAAGAAAGTGAATTCATGTGAGCAGTGCTCTTGGATTTAAGAAGGTGGCAGGTGCTCACATCTGAGGAGGTGAAGGTATACGATTCTCCTTCAATAAGTAGCTATGAGATTCCATAAGTTAGCTATGGAAACAAACAGAGCAGCCCCCTGAGACTGACATTTCTCAGAACTCCTGAGTATTTTTCTACTACTAAACATAACAATAAGGATTCTATCTGGAACTCTTTATTTATACAGGGAAAATGCTTTGGAACATTCCTTGCTTGGTGAAACAGATGTGACCCTCTATTGTGATTCTCTCTATCTTGAGGGATTTGGATAGATTGGGCACATATTGTAGATGCTTCTTGTTTAGACAGTCTTGTGTTTTAAGTGGCAGAACACCTGACTTTAAATTCAGTATTTTTTATTTATTTGTAGTAGACCCTTTAATCTCTCAATTTACTCTTTTTAATGCTGAAATATCTATTTTAGACTAATAACAAGGACTTTGAGTCTTCTGAAACATTGTAGTTCTTCTTAACCTTACGGAAGATTTTTAAATAGCCACAAAAATATTTTAGTTTTTAATGAGTGGATGAACAAAATTATAGTTAACAGCCTTAAAACACTACGTGCATCGTGACTCAATTATCTTATTCTTCTTTTGCGTATGGAGGGAGAAGAATCTATTTCTGTGTGTTTCCAGAAAGCTGGAGGCTACAGGCTCGATGGAACTGAGGCCAAATGGGAAGGTTCTCATGAAAAGCCTCTGTTACAGTGATGCAGATGAGCAGTTCTGCACTTGGGAAAGCATCTAAGGAAGCCACAGGCAAGCGGCCGTGGCTGTGTCTTCCTGGGTCCCTTGCTTTTGTCTGACTATCACAGTGGAGCCAGGAGAGCCAGTGCACAGGTGCACTGGCCGGGACCACTTGCTCAGCAGGGGTGCCCTCAACCTAGGGGCCTTTGCCTGACCGTTACCTGTGGAACCCTAGAGACAAAGAAGTGGCACTCGGGCTGCAGCACAGTTCCACCTGGCCATGGATTTCACTGTGGGGGGTGTCTGGGCAGTCTGGTCTCAGCATCCGGCTGGTGGGCCTCCCGGGCCTGGTGAGGCAGGCATCATGGTCTCCACAGGATGGTCGCCAATTGTGTTCTTAATGCCCCAATGCTGGGCAAAAGGTATGCTTCATTTGCTGAAGGCTGCCAAGGCAATTTATTAGAAATGGGTTGGTTTTTACAATGGGGATTTATTAGCTTATAAAGCTCAGAGCTCTGAGGCGTGAAAGTGTCCAAATCGAGGCTTCATCAGGAGATGCTTTCTCCCCGAAGCCCGGCTGCCACCGGTCCTGGACTCCTGTCCCGTGGCAGGGCACAATGATGGCACCTGCTGCCTCCCCCTTCTCCTGGTCTCCTAGTTTCCAGCTTCTGGCTTCCTCCAGCTTTCTCTCTGCTCCTGCAGCTCTCTCTCTCCCAAGTTCCATTGACTTCAGCTTCTGGTTCCAGGGCGTCCTCGCTCAGCTTCTGGGAATGCTTTGTCTCTGTGGCTCCCTCTCTCCATATTCATCTCATTTATAAAGGATTCCAGTAAGAGGATTAAGACTCACCCTGGATCACGTCCTACTGGAGTGATCTAATCAAAAGGAAGGTCCCACCTGCAATAGGTTTGCACCCACAGGAGGGGATTAATTTAAGAACATAATTTCCTAGGCCCACAAAAGCCTCAAACCACCACAGTGCTATCCTTGTAAAGAAGCCTGGGCCTTGTCTAACTCCTGAAATAAGTTTGCATAAAATTCTTGCAAATTCCATTCACAATAAAAAGGTTAGTTAACTCAGTGTTCTACATCAAAACCAGAGAAAAGACGTGTGTGTGTTTTCACATGCGTGTGCGAGTACATGTGTACGAGGCACCTGCAGGTTGTTCCACGACTGTGATCCTTTGGGGATGTCTGAGCCCATGATGATGGCTGTGGGCTGCTCAGAGAAGCTGCTGGACAAGGCGCTGCTCAGCAAAGAATGGCCACGCCGACACGGGGCCATCGATGTGCTGGCACCTAGTGTCGGCAGTGGTCCCGGGGGCCGCCCCGCCTTTGTCTACAAGCGCATTTTGTGTAACTCCCTCCTCCCCTACTCCAAAAGCACATTCCTCCTATTCACAAGGAAAAGAAAACTCAAAGCATATTTTTCCGATTATGTTTCTGGCTTGGCTAGGTACACTGTGGAGTACGAGGTGGACGACAGCCTTTCTCTAGCCACCTCAGGCTCACCCCTTCCCTGCATCTTCAGAGCACTCTCTTGTTGGCCCGTCTCAAGGGTCATTTGGTCACTTGCTAGCTAGTTAGTTGCTGGGGGTCAGTCGTTCATCTGAAACCTGTGTCAACTGTACAAAGACTGAAGATGGAGATTCTAGAATGGTTGGGATATTTGGTCCAGGCTGGAGCTAAATATAATCAGATTGCAAGGGACCTCATCTTCACTATAGTGATAGCATCAAGGGGTTACTAAAGGCTCCGGGACCCCTACCTGCTACTACCCTCCACTTTCCACCAAATAGTGGGGAAAAAAGTGCTCAGTTGTGTTTAGGCTCCAAGGTGAGAAGACTGGAAGCAGATAAGCTTCAAGTCTTCACTGGGGCAGGAGCCCCTTAAAGGAGGATTACAAGTTTGTCTAGGAAAGTTAAAGGGCTAAAAAGTTGTTCTTAAATTCTTGTATATTGAGAGTGATTATAAATGTATTCAGATTGGTAGTGCTGTGAATTGTTTTGTTCGTTTCTTTAGGATGATTACCTACAAATGAGAATTGAAATGTTTCTGTTATTTTCTTAAATTTTAAATTCATTTTTGGATTCAGAATTTTTAAAAATTGAAAACAGTTGTTTCAAAAAAATAAAGCTGAGAATGAATGTGCTTACTCAACTTGTAAATAAATTGAGTAGTAATTTTTAAAGACTGAGGCCTGGAGTGAATATCATACTATTCAAGGGGTAGTGTGAGTATTACACTGTTACTATGAACGGGCAGGTAATAAATGTCTTGAATAAGCAAGCCAGATGACTTTGAATCATTGATATTGAGCAGAAAATTAAAGAATATGCTCAACTGAAGTAAAACAGGTGGTTGTAGAATGTGATCATCAAATTGTCATTGATACCTGAGCTTGTGGGTGTGAGTGAGGGGTAGACCAGGTGCCCTGCCCGGGCTGCTCGCTCCGCCTCAAGCTTAGTCCCTCAGTTTCCTCGGAACAAGGTAATCTCATACCTAGAACTGTAGGACTTCACTGCATAAATTGCCTTTTTGTTGAGTCATCTGGAATACAAACTTGAAAGATAAAATTAATGCAAGAATGATTGTATATGCCTAGGAGCATGAATGAATGAATGAATCATCTGGTGAGACACTTGGAAACAACTAAAGCCAGTCAGAGGATAGAAAAAAGTGTAAAACTATGTACCCGGTTGCTATATTTTATGCACAGTGATGAAACAGCTACAGAGATAGTGTTGATGATGGAATTGAGTATGGGTAAGGCATGGCCCCGAGGCTGCACCCTCCCAGCTGTGAAACTGTGGGCGTGATATTTACCCAAACTGTCTTCAGTGCCCATTGGTAAAGCCGAGTCAACCTCATAGGCTTATAATGAGAATCCAGCCAGATGAAAAATGTCTAAGTGTTTGGAAAAAGCAGGAAGAAAATAATTAAATTATGATTCTACTTAAAGACAAAATGGAATGTAAGGACTAAATTCATCATTCCACCTGAAAAAACCAAATGAAAAACAATTAAAAATAGGAAATGACAGCTTTCAGGACACTGGGAATCCCGCAACAAGAAACAGTGATTTCAAAGCGACAGGAAACAAATGAAGTGAGCCCTACAGTGGCCGCAGCTCACTGCCTTGAGAGCATTTCCAGAACGAGGCGCAGTGAGAGGAATCCCCGCCAAGCCTGGAGGACTCCCTGCATTGAAGAGATGGAGGTGAGGGTCCAGGGACAGCAAGGTGACTAGAGTTTTCAAGGCCAGAGAGGAGAGAGTTTCACAGAGAGCGAGCCCTGGAGCGCTGCTGAGGGTACCCCTTGAGAATTCTGCAGAGAGCTGACCAGTGCCGGTATGTGAGGAAAGTACCCAAAACTAGGGGGAAAAATCATGCAAAAACACCTTCCAGCTTGCACAGTGCTGACTGGAAAACCTCAACTTCTGCAGCATCAAGTGGCATACACAGAAGGGTTTTAACCTCAATATTGGAGCTTAATCAGCTGGACCCACCTAATAATTCTTAAAAACAAGACCCAAAAGGTTCAAACTGTTTCCAAATAACCAAACTGCATTCCAGAAGAAAGCTCAAAGATATTTATAAGAAAACAAGAATATCAAGCACCCAGCCTGGCAAAATTCATAATGTCTGGAATCCAATAAAAAATCAACAAGCTTGCACAAAAGCCTGAAAATATGCACCATAGTAAGGAGAAAAATCAGTCAATCAAAATTGACCTAACCTTTACATAGATTAGAATTAAGAAGCAAATGCATTAAAACAGTTATTTTAGGGCTTCTGGTCTGGTCAAGATGGAATGGCCCCTACTCTCCAAGATCCTCCAACTTATAACTAAAAGTCGCTAGTCATGACACAACAAACAAGCATAGGAAGCCTTTAATAGGTGGAAACAAGAAAATGGGTTTCCTGGGAGCCATCAATGAAACAGAACAAGATAGTGGGAGGTAAGGCTAGTTGCCGCTCTGTGCCCCCTCCCCCCACTTTATCAGTGGGGCTCAGAGGATAACTGAGCTTCCACAACTACTCTACAGTAACAAAACACTGTGACAAGCCCCTGCTTTTCCCCTCCCCGGTGGCATTGGGCACAGCAGGACTCCGATAACATACCCCAACTCAGAGACAGTGAGGTAAGGTACTTTCATGGTCCACTTTCCCCAAGAAGGTTTCAACAGGACTGAGCAGGAAGCTGAACTTCCACCCCATGAATCTGCAATGAGATAATGAGTCAAAGTCCCACTTTTGTTGTGGTTGTACTGGTGGGACCCAATGGGAAGCTGAACATTCACACTCACCCAGATCTCGAGCTATACCTCAACAGGCAGACTGCCTGCTAAAAAATAAGATTCAATGGACCCAGTGTCTCACAAAATAATGACAAGATAACAATGTAGGATATAATAGAAAAAACACTCAAATACCAAGAACCAGGCCAATCACAACTTGAATAAGAAAGACAATCAACAAATGCCAATACTGAGGTGAATGAGATGATGGAATTGTCTGGCAAGAATTTTAAAGCCATCACTTAGACAATGATTAAAGGAAATTCTTTAAGCCAAGAGAAAATGTTAACAGAAGTCCTGGAATTTCAGAAGGAAAAGAACATCAGAATGGGTTAAAATAGGGAAAAGTATAATAGAATCTCTTATTTATCATTAGTTTCTTAAGTAATTTTGGTTGATTAAGACAAAATTTATAAGACCATCTAATGTGGTGTGCAGTATAGGTAGAGAAAATACTTCAGAAAATTATATTTTAAAAGTGGAGAACAAAGGAATCTAAATGAAAGTAAGGTTTCTACATTTCACTCAAGGTGGTAAAATATCAGTGCCAGTAGACTGTGGTAAGTTACATTTGTATATTGTAATATCTAAAGCAACCACTAACATAACTATACAAGTGACAGTCTCAAAAACATTATAGATAATCAAGATGGAATTCTAAAACAAGTGTTCAACTAACTCACAAGAAAGTAAGAAAAGAGAAACAGAGACATGAGAAACAGAGAAAACATAGAGAAAAAAAATATGGCAGACTTCAGCTCTAACATATCAATAAATGTAAATACAAATGATCTCAATATGCTAATCAAAAGACATAAATTGTCAGAGTGGATTAAAAAGCCATGTTCCAACAATATACTCCATACAGGAAAATCACTTCGAATATAGTTACAATGTAGGTTGAAAGATAAAGGTGGAAAAAGATATATCATGAAAACATTAATTAAAAAAGAAGATAGATTATATATGTTAATATCATATAAAGTAGACTTTAGTGCAAGGAAAATTACTTGAGACAAAGAATGCCATTACATAATCAATCCACCAGGAAAATGTAACAGTCCTAAATGTATATACTTCAAACAACAGTGAAGAAAACTTACAGAGCTAGAAGGAGAATAAACTAATTCACAATTACAGGTGAGAAATTTAACACTCCATTCTTGACAATTGATCAAACTTAGACAGAAAATAAGCAAGAATATAGAATTAAACAAGACAATCCTGGTTGTTGACATATAAAAAAGCACTCAACCCAGCATTAGAATACACATTTTTGCCCAAGTGTCCATGGAACACTCCCCAAGATAGACCATATATTTGGCCTTGAAACAAACCTCGACAAATATGAAAGAATTGAAATCATAGAGAGTGTGTTCTATGACCATAATGGAATCAAACTAGAAATTAATAATAGCCAATGGAAAAAAAATCTCCAAACACTTGTAAATTTATTAACATTCTTGTATCTAAACCATGGATTAAAAAGGAAGTCTCAAAGGAAATATGATCTATATATAATTTCAGCACTAAATGCCTACATTAGAAAAGAGTAAAGATCTAAAATTATTAATGCAAGTTCCTACCTCAGGAAACTAAAATAAATAAATAAATAAATAAATAAATAAATAGCTAAATGAACCCAAAACAAGCAAAAGGACAAGAATAAGAAAGATAAGACAAAAAATTGATGAAGCTGAAAATAGGAAATCAAAAAGAAATTCAATGAAATAGAAAACTGGTTCTTAAAAAAAATCAATTAAATTGATAAATTTCTAGTAAGACTAATAAAAATAAAAGGAGTGAAGGCACAAACCACCAATACCATAAATAAAATAGGAGATATCACCACAGATCCTGTAGACATTAAGAGATTAATAAGGGAATAATATGGGAAACTTTACATTCCTTGAAAACCACGTGCTACCAAAACTCAACCAAAGTGATACAGACAACCTGATAGCTCTATAACCACTAGGAAAAAATCCCCAGGCCCAGATGATTTCACTGAAGAATTCTATCAAACTTTACAGAAAAATTAACACCATTTCTACTCAGTCTTTTCCAGAAAATAGAAAAGGAAGGAACATATCCCAACTCATTTTATGAGGCTAGGAATGCCCTGATGCCATTACCAGAAAGTATATTAAAAACAACAACAAAAAAAAAAAAACTGAGAAGAAGAAAATTATAAATCATTACCTTTCATGAACTTATGTGTAAATATCCTCGACAAAATATTGGCAAATTGCATCCAGCAATATAGAAAAAAGATTGTACACCATAACTAAGTGGGATTTATTCATGGTATGCAAGGGTGGTTCAACATAACATTAGAAAATCAGTCAACATAATTCACTATATCAATAAGGTAAAGAAGAAAAATCATAAGATCTTATTACTTGGTGCAGAAAAAACATTTGATAAAATCCAACACCCATTCATAAAAAAATCTCTCACCAAAGTAGGACTGTAGATGAACATCCTCAATTTGATAAAGAGCACCTACAAAATTCCTATAGCTAACATTACTCTTACTGGTGAAATACTGAATGCTCTCCTTCTGTGATTGGGAACAAGAAAAGGATGTCTACTCTCACTACTCTTATTCAACTTGGCACTGAAGGTTTGTGCAATAAGACAACAAAAGGAAAGAAAAGGTATACAGAGGGGGCGGATGTGGTTCAAATGGTTGGGCGTCCATCTCCCATATGGAGGGACCTGGGTTCAATCCCTGTATTTTCCCTCCCGGTAAAAAGAAAGAAAAATATAGAAGGTGCATGGGCTGCCAGGCTCCGTGCGCAGGTGCGCCGGCAGGCCCCACAAGTGGGTGCGGCGTCAGGCCCCGCCAAACCAAGCAGCAAGATGATGATGTAACAGGAGAGTGACACAAGGGAGAGCCAAGACGAGATGCACTGAAAAACCAGGAACTATGGTGGCGCAGGTGGTAGGACGCCTCTCTCCCACATTGGAGGTTCCCAGGATCGGATCTTGGTGAAGACAGGAGGAGAAGGATGAGAAGAGAGTGCAGGAAGTAGACACAGAGATTTGCCTAGTGAATGGACACAAAAACAGCAAAAATGGGGGGTCAGGGGGGTAAAAATAGATAAAAGTAAATAAATAAATAAAATAAATCCTTAAAAAAAAGAAAAGAAAAGGTATACAGATTGGAAAGAAAGAAACAAAACTGTCCCTATATGAATTTAACATGATTGTTACATAGAAAATCTAAAAGAATCCACAAAAATTCGCTAAAAATTGCAAAATGTTTATGAAAGAAGACCTGTGTGATGGTTAAGTTCATGTGTCAACTTGGCTAGGGTCTGGTGTCCAGTTGTTTGGTCAAGCAAGCACTGGCTTAATTGTTACCTTGAGAATATTTTGTGGGCTTAGATCAATAGTAAGTTGATTGGATCTATGGCTGATGACATCTACAATCAACTGAATATATTGCCTTCAGCAATGAGAGATGTCTTATCCAATCAGTTGAAGGCTTTAAAAGGAGACGTGATTATTTCAGCAGTCAGAAGAGAGAACTTCCATCTCTATTTCAGCTAGCCAGCTTCTCCTGGGAAATTCATTAAAAACTTTCATTGGAGTTCCCAGCTTGCAGCCTGCCCTATGGAATTTGGATTTGCCCATCCCCGCAGTTGTGTGAAACAATTCTTATAAAGAGCTCATACTACTCACAGTATCCCCTGTTGGCTCTGCTGCCTAGAGACCCCTGACTAATGCCCTGAGATCAATGGAGACAGCACCATCTTTGTATATTAAAAGACTCAACATAACAAAGATGTAAAATCGCCTCCAAGTATTCTATAGATTTAAGGCAATTCCTATCAAAATAATAGCAAAATATTTTGTAGACATAGATAAGCTTAATCTAAAATTTAATGGAAGGGCACAAGCCCTAGAATAAGTAAAACAATCTTGAAAAAGAAGATAAAATAGAATAATCCCTATACCCAATATTAAGGCCTACTACATAGCTACAGTAATCAAGACAGTGTGGTGCTGGTGAGGGCTAGACACATAGGGATCAATAACAGGCCATACAAATATGCCCAACTTTCTTGACCAAGGTACAAAAGCAATTCATTGGAGGAAGGGTAAATTTTTTTCAATAAATGGTGATGGAACATTTGGACATTCACATTTAAAACAATATTGAACCTCTATTTAAACCTCACACATCATATAAATATTATCTCAAAATGAATCAGAGACTTACATGTAAAGTATAAAATATAACTTAGAAAAAAGCATGGGAGAAAATCTTTAGGATACAGGGTTAAGCAAAGAGTTCATAGTATTGAAAGCAAAGTACAACCCCTAAAAGGAAAAACTGATAAATTAGATCTCATCAAATTAAAAACTTTTGCTCTGTGATAAACATTATGAAGAGGTTGAAAAAATGAGCTATAGACCAAAAATATTTGCAATCAAAATATTCAACAAAAAATTAGTATTATATATTTGCATATTTACATACACACATACATACATATATTAAACTTCCAAACTTAACAGTGAAAAATTCCAGACAATCCCATTACAAAATGGACAGACATTTCACTGAAGAGAATATACAGATGGCAAATGAGCACATGGAAAGGTGTTCAAAATTATTACTCACTATAAAAGTGCAAATGAAAATGAAAATGAGCCACAGAAGAATGGCTGCTATAAAAAATAGTAATAACACCAAATGCAGGTGAAGATGCAGAGAAATTATAGCATTCATACTCTGTTGGTGGGGATGGAAAATAAGTTAGCAGTCTCTTATAAAACTAAACCTGCACTTACCATACACCCAGCAATTGCACATTTCTGCATTTATTCCAGAGGGGTGTAAATTTATGTTTGCAAAAAGCATACTATTTGTAGCAGTTTAATTAGTAATAACCCACAACTGGAAACAACCCAGATGACCTTCATTGGGTGGATGGTTACACACTATGGTACATCCATGCCTTGGGAATGCTCAATAATAAAAAAAGGACCCAACTATTGCTATATATACAACTGGGATGGAGCTCATGGAAATTATGCTTATTGGGAAAAAAAGCTAATCCCAAAGGTTACACATATGGTATGATTCTAATTATAGAACATCCTTCAAATGACAAAATTATAAAACTTGAGAACAGATTAGTGATGACCAGGGTCAAGGTTGGGGGTAGGAGGTGTGAGGTAGGGGTGGCTATCAAAGGGCAGCAGGAGGGATCCTTGTGTTATGGAGTATCAATGCCAGTATGCTGGTTGTGAAATTGTGTTATAGTATTATATTATTTTATATAATACTATTGTATTATAGTGTTGTCACATATAATCATTGTGAGAAACTGAATACAGGCTACAGTGGGCCTCTCTGTATTATTTCTTACAAATGAATGTGAGTATTGAATGGTCTAAAAGTAAAAAGTTTAATTAACAAAAACAAAGAAGCCATGATAATGATATTCCATATGTTCAAAAATGTAAGTAGGGACATGGAAGATATAAACAAAAAAAAACAAATCAAACTTCTAAAGATGAAAACTAGGATGTCTTAAATGAAAAATGCAATGGATGGGATTAATGGCAGATTAGACAGTATGTTAGAAAAGGTTCGTGAACTTGAAGCCACGGTAATAGAAATTATCCAAAATGAAATGCAGAAAAGAAAAAGGGTCAAAAGTGTTATAAATAGCATTGATGAGCTGTGGAACTAATTCATGTCATCTAATATGCATGAAATCAGATGAGGACAGGAGACAGAAGAGGGGACAGAAAAAATATTTGATAAATAATGACCACAAAATATTCAAATTTGGTGAAAACTATAAGCCCAAATACCCAAGAACCTGAACAAACCTCAAATAAAAGAAACATGAAGACAATCATACCATAATAAAATTGCTTAAAACGTAATGAAGAGAAAATCTTTTTCAAAAAGCTAGGAGATGATTCTACCTTATGTACAGAGGTACAAGCAGAAGGCTATCAGGAGATTTCTCATTGGAAACTATGCAAGTGAGGAAACAGTGGATCAATAGCTTTAAAGTACTGAAATGGTCGGGGGGGAGGGGCTATCAATCTGAAATTCTATATCCACCAACGATATCTTTCAAAAACAAAGGCCAAATAATGAATTTTTCAGAACACAATATCTGAAAAGAAAACATGGCCAACAGTTGTTCAATGTCAGAAATGCTAAAAGAAGTCCTCAGGCAGAAGACAAATGAGACTAGATGGAAATATGGATTTACAGAAAGGAATGAGGAGCACAAGGAATGCCTACATTTATGTGGGTAAATATATGACCTTTGTCTCATTATTTACATCATTTTAATAGATAATTGAACTTAAAAATAATTTTATTGAAATAATTATTGAAATTTAGCAAAATATATATGAGTAAAATGCATGCCAATAATATAATAAAAGCTAGGATAGGAGAAATAGAATTATATAATTATGAGGTTCTTAATACTATATGTGAAGTTGTATAATTCACTTGAACGTAGGCTGTGATAAATTAAATAAGTATACCATAAATCCTAAAGCAACCATGAAAACACAACAAAAAGCTAGGGCTAATAAGTCAGGAAAGAGGATAAATGGAATTATAAGAAATAGTTCAAATGAAAGCACAAAAAGATGAAAAGGGAACAAAAAACTGACGGGACAAATACAAAAGAAATGAAAATATGACAGATTAAATAAAACCTTATCAATAATCAAATCAATTGCAAATGGTTTAAATATCCCAAATAAAAAAACAAAAAATGTCAGATTGGATAAAAAAGATTCAACTATATGCTGCCTACAATAAATGCACTTTTAATATGAAGACAAAAACAGCTTTAAAGTAACTGGTTTCTTAGATATGACACAAAAAATGGTAAATCTTATGCTCTTTGGAAGATGCTGTTAAGGGAATGAAAAGAAAGACATATCACAGAGTGGGGTAAATATTTGCAAAGCATATATCTGGTAAAAGACTGGTATCCAGAATATATTTTTAAAAACTCTCAACTCCTCCCCCCGCCCAAAAAAAACAACAACCAACCAACCAAATTTAAGAAAAATGGGCAAGAGATTTGGATAGACCCTTCACCAAAGAATATTTGTAGATATAAATACATGAAAAGTTGTTCTACCTCATCACTCATTTTGGAAATTCAGATTAAAACTGCATACCTTTTCAAATGACTGAAGTTAACAGCACCGAGCATACCAAGTGTTGATGAAGCAGTGGAGGAATTGGAACTCTCATACACCACTGATGGGAATGCACAATGGTAAAACCACTTTGGGAAAGAGTATGGCAGTTTATTAAAAAGTTAAGTACATACCTACCATCTGATCCAGCCATTTCATTCCTAGGTATTCACCCAATAGAAAAGAAAATATATGTCCATACAAAGACTTGTACACAAATGTTCATAGCAGCTTTATTTGTTAACAGCCCTGTTTTAGTTTGCCAAAGAGGTGCTGATGCAAAGTACCAGAAATCTGTTGGCTATTATAATGGGAATTTATTTGGGGGTGAAAGCTTATAGTTCCAAGACCATGGAATGTCCAAACAGAGGCATCAGCAGAGATGCTTTCTTACTAAAGTCAGCTACGTTGATCCTGGTGTGTTGCCATATGGGGAAGCGAGATGGCAGCCATCTCTGTGAGGTTTCAGCCTTCCCCTCTGGGATCAGCATCTCCTCGTGAGCTGATCTGCAGGCCCAGTCTCTTGGGGCTTCGTGCTTAAGCGATCTTGTAGTCCTCTCTACTGGCATAGGGCTTATCTCTTAGGACTTCTGTCTTTTAGCTCAGCTGTGGGCAAAACTGGAGTCTTTTCTCTCACATGGCAGTTTCCTTTTTCCTCTCTCTGTCCATCTGTGTGAGTCCATTTGTATCAAAGCCAGCAAGGGGGCAGGGACTCAACCTGAGTTACTCCTCACTGATATAGCCCAATGAAAAGCCCTACAGCAATCATAGTAATCTAATCAAAGGCCCCTTAGCTGAACTTAATGCAATCAAAGGGTATCATATCCAGAGAAATAGATTAGTTTACAAACATAATCTTTATCTTTTGGGGATTCATAAAATAATCTCAAACCACCATAAGCTCCAAACTGGAAATAACCCAAAGATGTATCAACAGGTGGGATAGATAAAAAATATTCTGGTATATTCCACAAAATGGAATACTACTCAACAGTAAAAGGGAATGAACTTAGGACACACAGCAACCTGTATGAATCTCAAAATAATTATGCTGAATTAAAGAAGATAGACACAAAAGAGTAAATTCTGTATGACTCCATTTATATAAAATTCTAGAGAATGTAAGTTATTCTATCTTGGCAGAAAGCTGGCAATTGCCTAGTGGTTAGAATGGGGAAGTAGGATGAGGGGGAATTGAAAGTGTGATTACAAAGGGGAAGAAGGGAGCACTGGGAAGTGATAGATATGATCATTATCTTTATTTTGGTGATGGTTTCACAGGTGTTAGCACATGCCAAAACTTAATTGTGCATTTTAAAGCCTCAATAAAACTCTTTAAAGAGTTATAATGTCATAGACTCCAAGCCTCAAGAGAGTTTAGATGAGGTGAGTCAGTGAGACAGTTATAGTATTTTTTTATGGCAAAATATATATATAGAACATAAAATGTGCCATTTTAACCATTCTTAAGTATACAGTTCAGTGCCATTAATTACATTCAGAATGTTGTACAAAAATCACCAGCATCTATTTCAAAAACTTTCTCCATTGTATTAGTCAGCCAAAGGGGTGCTAATGTGAAATACCAAAAATTGATTGGTCTTTATAAAGGGTATTTATTTGGGGTAGAAGTCCACAGATACCAGGCCATAAAGCGTTAAGTTTCTTCTCTCACCAAAGTCCATTGCCACATGTTGGAGCAAGACAGCTGCCGATGTTTGCCAGGGTTCAGGCTTCTGGGGTTCCTCTCTTCCCTGGGCTGCGTTTCTCTCCGGGCTTAGCATCTCTGTTTCCTCCACAAGGTCAGCTGTAGACTTTCAGGCGAATGGCTCGCTTCTCTTCTCCTGAGGCCTTCTCTCCAACATCAAAACTCCAACATCAAAACTGCGTCTCAAAAACTGCTCCCTCTGTCCTTTGCGTTGCCTTTTATGTTTGATTCCCCACCCACCAAGGGGTGGGGCTCAATGCCCTACTGATGTGGCCCAGTCAACACCCTAATCATAACAATCATGCCCAGATTAACAGATCAGTTTACAAGCATGATCCAATTATATTTTTGGAATTCATAATTACATCAAATTGTCAAACCACTACATTCATTAAGCAGTAACTCCCCTTTCCCTCTCTCTCCCCCCAGCCCCTGCTAACCTGTAGTCTACTTTTGGTCTCTCTGAATCTGTCTATTCTAGATTTTTCTAGATATTTGGAAGTGGAATATTTGTCCTTTAGTGTCTGCCTTATTTCACAACAGTTATAGTTTATAAAGGCAATTCTGTTACACAAAAGAGGAAATTTTAGTTTATGACAACCACTTATCTGGGCTGCTTTTTGCTTTTGAAAGTTACGTCAGTGGATCTTTTTGTCCTCCTCTGGGTTCTGCATTGGATCTTCCTCATTCCTGCATGTCCTCGGTTTACTCTAATCACTTTCCTCTAATCTACTTTCTGTAAACGCTCCCTTTATCACAAGAGCATTTATCCAGTTGAATACTTAGGCCTGCTTTCTCCCTCCAGTTCTTCCTCTGCTTGCGAGCACTGTGGCCACTTTCCTCAGCTGTGCTGGTTTCGAGTTATGATGGGCATTTTGTCGCTTGTCCAGATGTGACGTGGATGGATCCCTCGCCACATCTTCACGCTTATCTCTGAAATGAACTGAGACCATGTCCCTCCTGGCTTTGAGGAAATTCTATGGCCACAGCTCTTTCAACCCTGGAGGTGGATGCCATCCAGACGTCATGACTGGGCAGCATGCTGGAAAGATGGGAAGCTTGGATTAATTCCTGCTCAGAGAGCTCACATTTTGGTAGCCAGAACCACCTACGTAATTGTCCAAGACTAGGTTTTCTCATTTGCAAAATGGAGATAATAATCAGGCCTGCCTTGTAGAGTGTTGTAAAGATTAAAGATAATGTAATTATATAAGGAATCAGGAGTGGCTCATAATCAGTAAATGACATCCTTACTAGTTTGTGTCCTGCATTCTGGACACAGGTAAGAGGGAGTGCTTGGTGCAAAAAGGGCTCTATACTATGTCCACCTCTGTTTCAACCTTCTTGTAACCCCCATCCTTGCTGCTAGCATCCCTACTCCTATTAAATTCAGATGTCCAGGATCTTCGGCTTGATGGAAGCTATCCCTTCTCGGCCTTCACGCCGACGGGGCTGTGTTGGAACAAGTGCTGGGGAGGTGTGTGTCCCTCCTCGTCCCGGCTGGAAGCCCTCATATGCAGTCTTCCTGGTGGGCTCCATTCTGGAGCACATGGTCTGCCCGTGGCCGGGGCTCCCTCTTCCTCCTCTCCGTGTTGGGCAGTGTGAATGTGAGTCAGTAGAGGGGCAGATAGTATGGTGCTAGGCTGTCTTCAGACAACAAGATGATGATGGTGACCTGAAAGCTGAACCTGGAGTTTTCTGCGGGCAGCTGATGATGTGGGTGTAGTATAATAAAGAACTTGGCTGGTCTTTGCCCCTGATTCCTGGGAGGTAACCGCTACATTCATAGAATTTCCCAAGGTAGGAGTGTCTTCCTCATGGTAGGCCTCCAGACCACACCTGATAGTTTATTCTCACAAGATGACTCAGGGTGGGGCCAACTTCACCTGTAGGCTTAGGGTGGGGCAGGCCAGGCCAGAAGGAACAATCATGGGATTAAAGCCACATCATATCAGTCTGACCTCTAGGGAGGGGAGGGGGCTGGAAATTGAGTTCAACTGCATGGGCATTGATTCCATCACTTATGCCTTTGTAATGAACCCCATAAACACTCTGGACACCCGGAGCTCGTGTGAGCTTCATGATTGATAATATACATCAATGTGCCGGGAGGGAGATGCATTCTAACTCCACAGAGAGAGGACACAGAAGCTTTGCCTTTGAGATCCTCCCAGATCTGGCTTCTTCTAATTTGTGTCCCTTGTTGCTATACTAAAAGCATAATTGCATTTGTAGCCCTTTCCTGAGTTCTGTGAGCGATTCCAGCAAATTATGGAACCTGAGGGAGTGGTGGGAAACCCTTGGTTTGTAGCCACTGGGGTGGAAGAGCAGGTGGCTCGGGAATCCCTGAACTCTGGTAGTGTCTGAAGTGAGAGCAGCTTTTTGAGGACTGTGCCCTGAACCTGTGGAGTCTCAGGAACTCCGGGTAGTTAGTCGGGACTGTAGTGCAGTCGGTGCTGGGCGTTAGAGCAGTGGTAGAGGCACACTTATTCATACTTTATCCTGGACTAGTGGAGGGAACTCCTGCCACAGTAGAAAAAGAAACTGGACCGCTGCCCAACGAGTGCCATTTGAATCAGTCCACGCACATTTCTTGACCCCTGTGCAGGATGCTAAGGGCAAAAAGATGAATTCACAGTTGCTTCATAGGAGCTCACAGTCCAATAATTTCTCAAACAGGTGAGTTCAAAGAGATGTGTCAAATGTAAAAGCAAGATATGCACAGGGTACTCCCAGGTTTCTAGAAAAAGGGAGGCAGGGGACAGGCCCCCTGAGCCCAGCCTAGGACTTCAGGAAATGCATCCTGAGGGCAGTCGTGCTCATCTGCTTCAGCAGGATTGGGAGGTATCCAGGCCAGGGAAGATAGGCTGTCCAAGCAGTGTGGACAGCAGGGGTCAAGGTAGGGCATCTCAGCCAGAGCCATGTGTGTAATTACCACCCGGGCAAGGAAATGGGGTCCAAACTGAACAAGAGACTCAGGGATGGCTATAACAAAAATTCCATTGTAACCACTTTTAACTGAGCACTTCACTGGTATTAATTATATTACAATGCTGTGCTACCATCACTACTATGCATAACCCAGACTTTTTCATCACCCCAAAGAAAAACTCCTCATTTCTCCCTCCCTAGCCCCTTTAACTGATTTTCTGTCTCTATTAATTTGCTTATTCTAGATATTTCATACACATGGAATCTTACAATATTTGTTCTTTTGTGTCTGGTTTATTCACTGAACATAATGTTTTCAAGGTTCATCCATTTGTAGAATGCATCAGAACTTCATTCCCTTTTACAGATGAATAATATTTGATTGTGTGGCTATACCACATTTGTTTATCTGCTCATCTGTTGATGGACACTTGGGTTGCTTCCACCTTTGGCTATTGTGGATGCTGCTGCTGGGATCCTTGGTTTACAGCTATCTGTTTGAGTCCCAGCTTTCAACTGTTTAGGTTATATTCCTAGGGTGGGGTTTCTGGATCAGATGGCAATTCTGCTTAACTTCTTGAGGAACTGCTGAACTCTTTTCCACAGCAGCTTCACCACTCAACATTCCCACCAGCAATGTACAAGGGTTCTATTTCCCCACATCCTCACCAACACTTATTTTTCAGGAGCCATTGAAAGCGTTTAAGCAGAGATGTGACCTGTGTTTAAAGGTCACCAAGGCCATGGCATGGCAAATGGATTGAATGGCAACAAGAGAGGTGGTGAGGCATTAGGGGATCACTGCCTCACGTCAGGTGAAGCCGTCACTCGGTCTTGCTCTTTTGGATGCCATGGAGACCAAGATAATGGGCTAGAGTTCAGTTATGTTTCAGAGGTTGAATTTATAGAACTTCATGAGAAATTGCATGTGAGAGGGAGACAGACAGGTTGTCATAGTGACTCCCAGGTTATTGGCTTGTGCAACTTGGTCTTTGGAGGTAATGACTGGAGAATGAACAAGCTGAGGGTAGGGGTGAGAATGATTTCTTATCAGGATTTCTTAAATTTTGAAACACCTGTGCAATATTCAAATAGACAAGTCAGTTATGCTGCTGGAAAATTAAATTAAAGCTTATAAAAAATCTGGATTAGGAATATAGAAAATAGATGATAGTTTAAATAGATGGATGAAAGGATATATAGACAATAGATAGAACATATATATGTATATATATGTATATATGTGTATGTGTGTGTGTGTGTGTGTATATGTACATATATATACTGTAAAATAGTATTTAAAATCATGGGCAGGGAAATGCATGTGGCTCAAGCAATTGGGCCCCCGTCTACCATATAGGACGTCCAGGGTTTGATTCCCGGGGCCTCCTGGTGAAAGGTAAGCTGGCCCACATGGTGAGCTGGCCTACGCAAGAGAGCTGGCCCACGAAGGAGTGCTGGCCCGCACGGAGAGCTGGTGCAGCAAGATGACGCAACAAAAAGAGACACAGAGGAGATACAATAAGAGACACAGCAGACCAGGGAGCTGAGGTGGCGCAAAAGATTGAGCGCCTCTCTCCCACTCCGGAAGGTCCCATTATCAGTTCCCAGTGCCGCCTAAAGAGAAGATAAGCAGACACAGAAGAGCACACAGTGAATGGACACAGAGAGCAGATAGCGAACACAAAACAACAAGGGGGTGGGGGAGAAATAAAAAAATTTAAAAAAATAAGAAAATAAAATCATGGGCAGGCTGAGGTCACTGAGGAGAGGGCATAGTTGAAGACAGCTCAGAAATAGATACATCCCACTATTACTGGGAGGAGAGGTTTTAGGTTGGGAGTGGAAAGAGATGGGGCCATAGAGCTAGGCAGGGCCAGAAAGTCATGGAGAGCCTTACAACCACTTGAGACAGCTTGTTGATAAGGAAGTGTGACAGGCTTCTGAGCAGGGGAAACCTGTCCCAATTCTGTGGGGAGACCTCACTCTGACCCTGAGTGAAGGATGGATGCATGGTTTGGGCAGTTCATTGACATGCTCTTGTCATGGTCCAGGTAAAAATGCCAAGGGGTTGCACTGAGGAAGTATGGAAAGGAAAGAACCTATGGTATGAAATGAAGGGGTGGAAACTCTTGGGAATTTGTAGCTTTTCAAAACTGTAGTTGGTTCATGGGGGCAGGGATCAAGGATCCTTTCCAGGTCTTCAGCTTACATGCATGGAAGAGATGCTATGGTTAAAAGAGTTAGCTCAGGAGAAGGTTAAGAGCAGCTAAGGACAATGACTTCATTTTTGGTCCTGTTGTGTTTTAAGTATATTTAGGATGTATGTGTGTGTGTATTCATATATATATACATATATATACATAGACATGCACATAGTCTTCTAGAGTCTGTTGAGAGTAGGAGGAAGAAGCTCTGGGAGGAGGGCCATCTGGACTTGCACAGTCACTAGTTTATTTGGGATAGCTGTAGAGCAGGAAGTGGATTCAAGCATCATCCATCTTTAAGGGCACTTAGAGGAAGAAGAACCTGAAGATGAGGCTGAGAAAGGGTGGCAAGGTCACAGAGGCTAAAGAAGGAACAAATGCCAGGAAGTACGTGGTCAGCAGTAAAGATGCACCTGAGAGAACCTGGAAATCAGCACTGCAGTGTGTCCTGTAGATGTGGCCATGTGGAACCTGAGGTTTCTTCAGGGGAAAGGTAGAGGAAGTCAGACTGAATGGGTGGAGTGTGGGAAGGAAAGGGAGCAAGGCACTGAGGTTACTTTGTTCAAGATCCTAGACTGGAAACAAAGGCCTTCGTCTTCATCGTGCACTCTGAAGATGCTGGATTCCTCTCCTGCCCTAGTCAATAGAATTCCTGCTGAAATGAGGAATCCACAGCAGGTTCTTTGCCACAGCTGGGAAAGTCAGGAACCAGAGCGTTTGCCCCTGCCCCTTGCACCTACTTCTCATTCACCTCATGTGCAGAGTGCAGGACCACCGATGCATGGCAATGCCAGATCCATTCAGCTAGGGCCAGGGGATTTCCCCACCACCCGAGGGGTGTGTGCCTGAAGGACAGTGCACCCGAGCAGGCTTCACCGTGATGGCTTCCTTCCCGTTGACCCTGCAGCCAGAGCTGCTCTTCCTCTTCCCTAAATGTTCTCTTTTCCCTTCCCTCTTATTGCACACTTGGCTTTGCTCGCCACCCTGTCTGCACACCGCTTTCCAGCTCCCGGCCAATGCTTTCCCCATGCGTTTGGCACCTTTACTGGGAAGCTTCTTCAAGCACTGACATTGCTCTGCATTGGGCTGTGTGGGTTCTTCCCCCTCTGACTTCAGAATTAGCCAGGAGATGCGCTGATCAGAACAAGGCACGGCAATGCTTTCATTAATTCAGTTAGATCAGCCTAATTGGGCCCTCCTCATTGGTTTGAATGTTGTTGAATTTGCACCCTGGAGTTTGTTTGCTGACTAGCTCAGGGTAAAGGGGATTTGTCTTCACTGGAGACAAGGGAAATGGTGAATCTAAGAGAAGAGTCTCATACAATTGTTGAACTAATGTTATTCTGAGAACAGCTGCTCGTATCAGAGTCTTTTGCCACCGGGGCTTACTTCTTCACCATTGCTGCAACTAAACCAGCAGTTAATGATATTAGCTTCATGTTTAAATCTTGGAGAACCATCAATGGATGGCAGAATTAAACTTCAATTAACCTCTTTAATTACTTTGGCTGTGAAATTAAGGAATCTTCCAAAGCAACCTATGACATACTTTTTGTTGCATATATCCCGTTATTTTGTGACTCTACATCACATTAGAAAGCACAAAATCTAGGACTTATCAGAGAGCTGGTTGCCTCAACGATACTGCGAACTCACTTTGTCCTATTATAGCTTCCTTTATGATCTATCTAGTCTTTACTCTCTCTTCCCATATCAACTTTCATTATTAGCAAATGGAATAAAACCAGCATGCAGTAAGTGCTTACTTTGTACAAAGCAATTACTTTTCTAAGCACTTTACTTGAATTAGCCTCACAACCACCATATGAAGAATTAAGCCATGTTGACTCCTCCCCAGCATCATCTGCCTTCCTTCTAACTTGTTAATAGAATCTCAGGTTTGTTCATTTATTTTCTTCAGATAAGGGAACCCTATCCCTACCTCAGATATAAATTCTGAACAGTCATGGCACCCTATTCCCCTTGCCAGTGATTTGGTTAGATGTAGACCATGTAATCCAGTTCTGGCCAGAGATGGGGGCAGTCTGATGGAGCTGGGCTCCCTGGGAAAGTTATCTTTCTTTTTAACATGAGTGACAGGGAAGACGCAGTACTGTATGTGAAGCAGTGGTATGTTATGTGATATGATATCTTGTTCTGCATGGCCATATTACAGCCAATAGTGGTGATAGCCTGAGGAACAAGACAACTTCTGGGAAAGAAGAAGAAAAAATGATCCCAGGCCCTGATGACGTCATTGAACCATTAAATGAAACAACTTCAAGACTTCTTATGGGAGATGTATCAGTCAGCTATTGCCATAATAACACTGTGTAACAAGCCACCTAAATATAGTAGCTTCAAATCACAATCATTTTTTCAACTTAGCATGTTAGCAGGTTGATTGGGTGGGGTGTGGGGGTGGGGGGAGACTGATCTAGACTGGACTTAGGTGGGCTGGGCTCCAGATCTGTTCCATGTGTCTTTTCATCTTCTGGGCTTGTGGGCTTACTGGGGCATGTGAAGACAGAAGTACAAGAAGTCAAGCCCAACTATGTAAGCACATTTCAAGCCTTTGCTTATGTCATGCCCCTTAATGTTTCACTGCCCAAAGCAAGATCCATGGCCAAGCCAATTATCAATGACAAGATATGGCGAAGAAGCTGGGTATGGGGAGAGGCGAAAAGTTGGAAACAAGAATGCGGTCTACCAATGGAGATAGATAAGCTTACTTCCTGTTTAAGCCAGTGGAGCCTGGCGTTTCTGGTACTTGCACCTGGAGGCATCCAAGAAATTGAAGTGTGCTATTTCTAGTTTCCTGATTTATAGGTAAGGAGACATGTGCACCTGGTGCTATGGTGAATAAAGGCAAGATTATCATTTCTAGGACATTTGCTCGGAGTTTTAAAAAAATTATATATTTACCCTGTTTGCTTAGATTCCTGTCTCCCAAAATGGTTTCTTAGATAATACTTTGGGGAATAAGAGATAGCATGCATCATTTAATTGTACCCTTAAAGTGAGTGAATTTTTGGTATTAATTATTTTGGCATATCTTAATAAAGCTGTTAAATCATTATTTGGTAAGGTAATATTAAAATGTGGAAAATTTTAAAAACATATTGCGTAAAATACCAGGCATGTAAGGATGATTCATTATTTGTCAGCAAATAATTATCTTTGGGCACACACACTGAGTTTTGACATAGAAAATTAGAGATTTTCAATTTTCTCCCTTTAGTCTGTTTTTAAATTTTGCTATAAATCTATAGATTAAAAATATTAATTTTTCCCATTAATTTTTTTCCCACTAATGACCTACCTATCCTTGAGATTCTTTGAATCTCAGCTATGCCAGTAGTTCTCACCTGGCCGATTCCAGGGGAGCACGAGGTGGCCGGAGCAGCGCCGAGCAAAGCCTGCTCCTCAGACTGTCCCCGCGTTTGCTTCCCTTTGGGAAGGAACAGCGTTCAGTGACCAAGTCCCAGACATTATTCCTCTGACTCCTGTCCTGTGTGGGAAGATAAACAGATCATTGCAAGGGGTTATTCAAAAAAAGCAAATGTGATCATGGTTGGAGGGGCCTTCTTAGTTTGCCAGGTCTGCTGTAATAAAGAGCCACAGATTAATTGGCTTCAACAACAGAAATGTATTATTCAAGAGGCGAGAACTCCTCCACGAAGGTATCAGCGGGGCCACGCGTCCTGCAGGGCTCTGTAGGTTCTGGGGGTGGCCTGCTGGCCGTCGGTAACGCTGTCTCTTCCTCCACCGCTTGGCCACCTCTCTGTCTTTCTGTCTGTGCATTGGTTGCCTGAGTGTGTGTCTGAATTTCCTCTACTCGAGTACGCTAGTCATATTGGACAAGGGCCACCTTGATCGTGTTTGGCCTCATCTTACCCAAGAACATCCTCAAAGACCCTATTTACAAATGAGTTCATTTTAGCTTAAATGGCCTCTTTAGGGCACGGAGTTAAGTGTTGAGCAGAAGACAAGCAAAGAGTTTGTAGCTTTTGTGGTGTCACACCCTATGCATTTTTAAATGACACGTCTCACAGTCTTAAAGGTGAATGTAAAGCAAGTGAATCATGACTGATTAAATTACCAGGTCTTAATTATATTGCCAGTTAAAAATTATAAAGTCTAATTCTGATTAACACAGCAGCTAATTAATTGATATATCTGGTTATGTTAAAACTGAACCTGGCATGCACGATTCCTGACTCATGTGAAGGAAAGTGAATTTACAAGCTGTGAGATGAGCTGCGTGGCGACAGAATCCTAAGTGAGTCCTGAGAAACCCGCAAAGGAATGAGAAACATAAAGGACACAGAGAATTATTGTTCCCACACTAAAAATAGTCTAGCTGCTATCCAATATGAGGCAGTTCACAACTGGAAAACCTGTATTTTAATATCCAACATTACTCACAGAACCAGGAAAATGTACAATTAACTTGATAGCTGATGTGCTAACCAGTGCCTTGGTGAACGGGGACCTTTGGCTACTTTGAATCACCATCTGGGTGCTGCATTAGCATTTGCTTTCAGTGGCCTGGAGTCTGCTTGGCTGGTCCACAGCCCTGTGTAATGACTCATCTGAACTCATTTGAGTGTGAATAGTGTCATATTATGTCTAAATCTATCAGGACCACGACTCCCAGCTGAGGGTGTCCACTTGCTTTATTAAAACAATGCTTTTCCTTTTGAATAATTTAACAGTTGATGTTCATTTACCAATTTCCAAGTAAAACATGGGCATTTCGACAATCAAATAATCCTTTTCCAGGCTCCTATTGGCACCACTGATATTTCACCTACTCCTTGTGAAGCTTAAATCTTCCATGTTTATGGATAATATCCCTGCGTACACACTGGAAGGGAATAATTAGAAACGTCTGTTTACATTTGCCAGCAACAGATATTAGAAGATTTAAAATAAGTGTAACCACCACCCAACAGCATAAAGAAATTGGATTCGCAAGAATGTCTGGACCTCATGAGGGTATTGGGTTTTCTACCACAACACGTGCATGTTTGTGTGTGTATAAGGATTCTTTATGAAATTATATAAACAAGTAAGCAACGTTAACTTGTACTGCACAAAGATTCTGAAATCCTCATTTCTAGTCTTAATTTATTGAAATAAATAGCGAGAGTGTGAAATTAACACCGCAGGCTGGGTTGGTGGCCACCGTTACTTACAGCATCAGGATGAGGAACCAGGTAGGGCAAGCTTCTGGGTGGAGACCCCTGGTCTGGGGCAATCCCCAGAGGCCTGTGCTGGGTGCCGTAGAACACTTGTGAGGCGAGAGTCAAGACCGCATCTTCCAACTGTCGTGTAAGCTGTGGGCGTGGAGTTAATGGCTTTTGCGGAGACCCTCTGGAAGCATTTTACAGCAAGACTGTGCTGCCGGCAGTTAGTGGGAAGACTCCCTCACTCAGCGAGAAAAGGCTTTCCTGCATCTTGATGTGCAGCATGGCAGGAGCTGCTCACACATCCGTGTTTTCCGTGTTTCCAGACACACTTGCGTATTTTCTAAGTATAAACCATTGATTTCAGGAAATAGTTTCCTGATTTTAGTGAGGTCAAATATTTTTTTTAAATTTTCAATAAAAATAGTTACCAGAATATGTATTAATGGTGTAAAAGACTATATGTAAAAATAAGAATCACAAATGGAGCTTTAAAAAAAAAAAAAAAAACCAGTACTGGGCTTTACCTCTTGAGAGTCTAGTCCAGTGCAGGTGGGGTAGACTCCGGAATCGGAGATTCTCATTGATCTTTAGTTGGTTCACATATTCCTTAGGGGTTGAGAACCTCTGATAGATTTGGGGTGCAGAAAAGGCAGGTAATGCAGGGCTTGGGTCATCCAAGGAGATGTGATTTTATTCTCAAGTCCATGGAAAGCGTTTAGGTTTAAAGCTGAGAAGTGTAAGTGTGATCTAATTTACATTTTAAAATATCACTTTAACTAGTTTAAGTGAAATGGGAAGGGATGAGGGTCACTAAGCATTGACAATTTGGATAACCACTAGCAGGTTATGGCAGTGATTCAGGCACGAGAAGATGGTATCTTGGATAGATGGGCTGCCTGTGGAACCTGGGAACAGTCAATAGATTTGAAAACAAAATAGACTGGCTTTCTGATGATTTGGTTATGGGAAATATGACAGAGAAAGAAAAATGATGACAAAAGGAATAGAAAATAGAGATGTCAAGGGAGCAGTAGGATAAGGGATCAGTGCTCCAAAGGAGATCTGGGATTCAGGTGGAAATGGGGAATCATCAGCTGTAGATTTGGTTAAAAGCTGTAGATTTGGGAATGAACACAATCACCTTGGAAGAGAGGAAGAGCGATCAAGCCTGAGGCAATCTAACATTTAGAAAGAGATGGGAGGTACCAGCAGCCAGTGGAGTAGACAAGCAAGAGGAGAAAGCACCACAGAGCTGATCCGAATATCTCAAGGAGAGAGAATTTTCTTCCATGCTGCCAACAGTTTAGATATCAAGTCAGGTGAGGACAAAAGAGTGCTGTTTGGAGGTCTTTGGGTGGCCTTACTGGGACCAGAGCACATATGTTGGTGGACTGGAGATAGCAGCAAGCCCCAGGTAGACTGATGAGGGAATGGGGACTTCTGTGTCCAGCAGAAGAAATTTTAAAGAACACTCAGTATAAAAACATTAGAAAGGGTGAATAAATTATAATAAGCACTGTTTAAGCAAATCACTTAATTCACAGGAAAATAGGAGAAATCCCTAGGGGCAAAAGAAAGGAATAGGGGTTGGAAGGAAAAGCTGTAAATAAAAGTATTGTAAACAACACTTGTTGGCTGAAAGCCCTGGGGCCATTTGCCCTTGCTACCCAAGTGGGGTGGTGTTAATGACCAGGTGGGAACTGGAGACTAGACTAGGTAACAACAATGCAGAGACTCGAAATGAACCTTTCTGCGCACTCAAAAGGCTAGACTTTCAGTGACAGGGTGTGTCCTGGTTTGCCAGGGCTACTGTGACAAATACCACACAGTGGTGGAGGTTAGAAGTCCATCATCAAGGTGTTGGCAGGGCTTGCTTTCTCCTGGAGACCATAGGATTCCGACAATCCTCTATCCCACGGCAATCTCTCTCTCCCTCCTTGTGTCTGTTTCCCACTGATTTCCAACGACTTCTGGCTTCTTCTGACTCACTGTGTCTGAATTTGTTTTGCTTATAAGGACTCAAGGCATATGGATTGAGGCCCACTTGATTCAAGTTGGCCTCATCTAAATAGGATCTTTGAAGACCCTGTTCACAAATGAGTCCACACCTTCGATAGTAATAAAGCCTTTAAATGTCCTATTTACAAATGGGTTCCAACCCACAGGAATGCAGATTAAGACTTGAGCATGTCTTTTGTGGCTGGTATAACTCAATCCCCAACAGGGTGATCCAGAAAAAAATCCCCATCCATCAAAGGGAGATGACAAGGCAATGTGTCTGTTTCATCTGGGCCTCAGGTTAAAAGAAAACATCTATCCTGAGAATTTGTGTTTCATGTCTATACTAATCTGGATTTGAGTTTTGAATTTAAACTTCAGAAGAATTTTCACTGAAAGTGATTCAAAGTTATCAACCAGTCTGGAACACCTGGTAAAAGCACATGCAGAACTTTTCAGAAGAGACACACCTGCAACTCAGGTTACACAGAATTCTACTCATTCTTTCAGGAAATATTTATGGAACTCCTATTATATGCTAGACATTGTCCTAAGTGCTAGGGATACAACAGTGAGCAAAGCAGACAAAAAGTTCCTGATCTTATGCAGCTTTCATTCTAGTGCGAGGAAAGGATATAAACATAATAAATAAATGTAATGAATATAATCTAAACTATTATCAGAGGATGGGAGTGTGCAGGAGGTGAAGGTTGCCATTTGTTATACTCTGCTAGGTTGCTGGAATGTAACAGACCAGAAATGGGTTGGCTCTCACAATGGTGATTTATTAGTTTAAAAGCTTGCAGTTTCAAGGCTGAGAAAAATGCCCAAATCAAGGCCTCATCAGGTGATGCTTTCTCCCCGACTGCCAGCCATCCACGACTCCTCTGTCACATGGCAAGACATATAGCAGACTTCCTTGCCTTCATCTTCCTGCTTCTGTGGTCTTCTCTCTCTCTATTAATCCCATTCACAAAGGACTCCAGTAAGAGAATTAAGAGCCACCTTGAGTCATGCCTTACTGAAGTAATCTAATCAAAAGGCACCTAACTGAATTAATTTTAATCAAAAGGTCCCGTCTACAATACGTTCACACTCACAGGAATGGGTTAGCTCTAAGGACATGATTTCTCCGGGACTCATAAGAACTTCAAGCTGCCACACCATAGTAAAGACAGGGATCACTGAAAACGTGAATTTGAGCAAGACTTGACTAAGGTGAAGAAGTCAGCTAGATGGTTATTTGAAGAAAGAGAGTTCTAGGCAGAGGGGACAGCCAATACAAAAGGCATAAGATGGGAAAATTTTGGTTTGTTGAGGGATAACAAATTTCTAGAATGATGATAGTGAAGGGGACATTAGCAGAAAATGAGGTCAGAGAGGTGGTGAGTGGGCCAGAATGTGTTGACTGACTCTCGGTGAAACAAGGGAGCCATTGGATGGCTTTGAACAGAAGAGCAAATGATCAGACTTAAATTATAAAAATTGCCCTGGCTGCTTTGTTGAGATCAGACAATGGGAGAAAAGGCTGCTCTCTCCAATTCTCCTGAGGCTACCATATCATCTAGGGGGCGAGAAGATGGTGGTTTGGCCAGGGTGATAGCAATAGCAGTGATCAGAAGTGGCTGAACCTGGCTCTGTTTTTAATGTGGACTCAAGAAAATTTCAGATGGACTGATTTAGAATGTGAGAGAAGAGTTGACCCTAAAAGATTTTGTTTTCAGTAACTGTAAGGATAAAATGCCATCAAGTGACTTGGGAAGACTCTGCAAGTGGATCCATTTTGAGGGTAAGATCAGCAATTCAATCTGGATGTGTTGCGTTGATTTTGGAGTTTGATGAAAACTTTTGGATGGGAGATAGTATTTGGGAATGTAAAGGCATGAACCTAGAAGAGATCACCAAAGGAGTGAAAGCAGATGGAAAAGAGAAGAAATCAATGTTTGGCTGAGTGAGTAGGTAATAATACAGAAAGAGGAGCCCTAGGGCACTCTAACACTAAGAAGTCAGGAAGAATTGGAGAGAGCAGCAAACGATATCAGGGATGGACCAGTAAGGTAGGAGGGAAAGCAAAAAAATGCATACCAAGAATGGTGAAGGGTCTGAGGTTTTACCCTACTTGCAGCCTAACAAATTAGCCTGCCACAGTTTCACGGATGCTAGAAGAAGACAAAAACGTCATGGGTCAGAGACAAATGACAGTATATTACTCACATCCAAGGCCAGCTACATAATTTACAGGGCTCTGTACAAAATGAAAATGTTCAAAAAGTAGGAAAATATTGCCATTACTCTCTGACACAAAGTTTAACATTGTGTTCCTCCCTCTTTGCTTAACTAGGTGTATAAAAACCTGCATTTTTGCTTCTCTCTGGGTTTGATTTCAATAATTATAAGTGTTTGGGATGGGTTCTTGTGTTAAAACAGAAATATTCATTTTTTATTTTATGACAAATTTCTGTTCAAGCATTGTTTTGGCTTTTCTGCCCTCTTGAAGGCATTCAGAGAGGTAATTTTAAATGATATTCATTTCAGCAAATGTAATGGTGTAAACTCTATAAACTACGTAACGGAGGAGATAACCTTTATTATTTAAAAACAGAATTGTTGGCCTCAAGGCCGTCTCAGTTACTGTGCTCATGCAAGGGCAGAGCCCAGATGCACTAACTCTCTAAATCAGTAAATGGTGCGCAGTCAGAATTTGGAAAGTTCCCTCATTGATCTCCAGGTGTAAACGTGAAAACTCAGTTTTTCAAGTATCTTTCAAATATAGAGGGTCTGAGGGTGTTTTGTCCAAACAATATGAGTGCTCACAGCCAGTTCTCAGAGCACCTTTGGCTGGATGGCAAGTTTGGGAGTCTCTGTATCCCTCTTGGAAGCCTATTAATTGAACAGAGTTGCTGGAAAATAAAACTCTGCATCTGATTAGACACAGAAATGCATGTATGTATGTTGTGGGTATTATATATGCATTGTTTCCTGAAGACTTTGGTGTCTTTATTGAGAATTGTTCATATAAATGCTCATTTAAAATAAAGGGGACTCTAAACTGACTTCCCAATTTTCCAGAACCTTATAGCAAAGTTCACCATACAGCATATGTATAAATGTTGCATTATCAGTTCTCACACGGCTACCATTCTTAGCCTTCCATCTCACCCATAGTATTTATGAGGTCTGACTCTGGATGCCCCAGGGGGGAGTATTTTTCTGGGATGCAATTTGGGAGTCCAGGATCTCATTCTCTATTGCTCTGGCGACATCCCTGGAATCACTCCAGCCCTCGCTGCCGCTGCTGCTGACCTCGTGATCTGGCTCCAGATACAGAAGCTATTTAGGTAGTAGGATAAACAGTGGAGCCATTGAATGAATAGGGGATTAAGAGGAGAAAGATGGAAGAGGCTGACATGCAGCCTCTATTTTTGGTTTGTTTGAGTGTGTGGGTGGGTGGTGGTAGAGAATGAGGAACAGGTTTTGGGTAGAAAGTTAATTTTGGACATCTTAAGCTCGGCTTGCCTGCGGGGCATCTGGATGGGAGCTTTCAGAAGGCAGCTGGGTCCATCGTCTGAGCCTCGTGGGGAAAATGGGCCACAGACAGCCATAAGGAACAAAGGCCTGGGGGCTGGCGGCTTGGGACATGAGGGGCTGCTGTTCTCTGCTAGCGCCTCACTGCCAGGTTTGGGAAATAAGAAACCTCTATAAAAAAGACTACAGTAGGATCACGAATTTACAATCATAGGACGCTGAAGACAGGACACCTAGTGAAAAGATTGCATATTTGGAGGGGTGAAGTTTTTCAAAAGGCCCAGCAGGGAGGGGTAGGTGAGAGGAAACACTGGTTCAGGTGAGGGTTAGCCAGCTTCCCCTGCAGGCCAGGCCCTTGGGTTTTTGTTTCTTGTTTTAAATAGTGCTGTAGCCACTTTAAAACATAATTTTTTATATTGTAATTTCAAAATATCTCAAAGCAGAAAAATGTTTTATGAGAAATCTAGTGGCTTGACTTTCTGCATTCAGGGAACAAGCTTGTTTCTGTGTTGCATTTGGATGATGAGTAGACGATGGAATTTTGGTCAAGGCAAAGTGTGAAGCTGACTTCAGGTGGTGCTGAGAATCCTACACGAGAATATTTGGCTGCGTCGTCTTTACCTGCATGGTAGGAGAAGAGAGCACATCCCCTTCGCAGTCTGATGTGCACTTGGCATGGAGCAGTGGGGCTGGGGTCCTTTTTCACCAGTGGTCACGGGACTTCTTTCCGTGCTGTCAATGTTCTGTGAGGAGGGAAGGCAAAGTAGAATTTTCCAAATGCCTATTACGAGCCAAGCACTGTGTTAAGCATTGTTAGCTCAATTAATTGCTGTAGCACTTTTGTCAAATGAGCATATTTATTCCCATTTTTATCCATGAGGTTGCTGAGCCTTGGGGTGATTAGGTAACTTTCCCGAGTGAGTCACACAGCTGATGAACAGCCAGGAAAGATGAAGACTGGGTGCATCTGACTCTTCCTGTCACACCACACCCTACAAAGCGAAAGATGCCAAGGGCATCTTTCTTACATGTGCCTGGTTCTCATTTGCTTGGGCTGAATCTTTGGTTTCTTCTAATACTGCAGTTGATTTGTCCTTTGAATGTAGGAGGTCAATACCATCATTTTGCTTTGCAAACTTATTTGGCTCCAGAAAAATATCTATGGTATATTTTCATCCATTTAAAGAAATACATATTTTAAAAATAATTTAAATACTATGCCAGTTTTTCAGGTGGCTTTAGGGGGCTGGGGAAAATTATTAGCTTGTAACTGTTTTCATCAGCCCTTCCAATTCTCAGACATAGGTGATGGGTTCATCTTCTGAATACATTTAGCTTGCAGGTGGATTGAAAAAACAAAACAAAACAGACTCTTGGTCTTTTGGCAGGCATAAAGGTTGTATGAAGACAAGAAGATATCCGTGACCTCTTTCTGCTGTTCCATCACAGCCTCCTCTCCTGCCAGCCCCAGATTGAGTGTAATGTCCCTTGAAAATATACTTCTTCTGCATTGTCCTAAAAGGCCAGCACAACTGTCTCCTCACCTCTTGCCCTCCACCACGCTAACCCTGTTAAATGTGCAGTAGGCAGTCTCGTGATGCCTGCTTCCCAGAGAAGCTAACGGGCTTGGACAAGAAGGTGACACAGCCACATTTGCCCAGCCACTAGGTGGCAAACTTGAGACGGGCCTGTTTGAGTCCACAGTTCCTTCTCTTAATCACAGTAATTCTTTTGGTTTGTTCCATGTCTACCACATTGGAAACCACTTACAGGTACGATTTATGTCTTCCTAATCTCTGGGTTCCTAGTACACACTATGCTTCTTGGTCCGTGGTGGCTACTCAATGAATGCTTGGAGCAAGAGGAAGGGAAGAGGGGCAGTGAGCAGAGAGAGCTGACCATGTTTCATTACCAGGGGTCAGTGAATGGATTTGACAAGTGGATTGAGAGCCCACTGAAGTAGGGTGAGGGAGGAGAGGTGCCTGCAATGTTGGCCCTTCATTTTTAGGTCATTAAACAGAAGGGATTAGAACTTTCTAAATAAATTGTGGTAGTAGTGATGCCAAGATTCCCCCAGTCTAACCATAGTTTCAGAAATGCCTTCAAGGAAGGTGCCACCATGTAGGGCTTATGTAAGCTTCTTGGGATAATTTTCCATCTTCCCTGGCCTGAGCACAACTTACCTGCAAGGTTTTGTACCGTAAACTTGCTGAACCAGATGCAAATGCAGGTGTCCTATGGCTTTCATAGCGGCAATTAAATATTTAAATTTGGTTTGGAGATTGCGTTTTCTCGTTTTCTCGAGGTTAGTAAATTTTTTCTTCGTTTCCTGTGCTGAGGAGTCTAGTCAATTAAGTAATTGCAGAATAATGAGCAATATTTCCACATTTAAATGTGTATTCTTGGCATTTTAGTGCAATATGTGCCAAGAAATTTTGTTGTTTAGATCTTACTGAAATTTATTTGAGGATGAAAACTGACAAGCTGCTTGAATTATCCACTTAAAGATGAGCTGAATTTTTTTGTTGTTGCTGTTTTGTTTTGCTGCTTCTGTCTGCATACTCAGGAGACTTTGAAAAGACAGTCACCTATATGTAAATGCTTGCCCTATTCAAGTGTGCCTGCTCCCCCAGCCCTTGCACACGGAGCTTCTCCTAGAGCTCTGGATGCCACGGGAACTCTCCTAGCTTCCCCCAAACAGCCTGCCACCATCGCCACCTCTTCCTGTGCCCCACAGCTATCCACAGCACACTGGACTGTCCCTGAATTGCAGTCCAGACCTCCAAGCCACTGGACCCTGGGCTGGCCTGGTGCCTTCCCCAGGAGCTATTGCCTCTGAACTTTGCATGGAATAGAGTTTTGTACTCTGGGATAAAGCCTGACAATCCTTTTGTCATATTGTTTCAATGGGAAAACACTACACAAATTCCAAACAAATGATTTGCAAAGTTTTGGAGCTCCACCTACTAGTATTTGCTGTATCTTCATGCAGGCAATCTGAAACCCCTAAGCACATGCATCTTGGTGAACTTTAATATCCCGTGCTGATTGATTTGATGTATCTGTGTATTCATATATGTCTGAATAGGAGAGACGAGGAGAACATGTTTTCTGTGGAGAGGGCCCATGATTTCGTTAGTTTATCAAAGGACTTTATGGTCCCTAAGAGAAGCCCAGAGGAAGAAAAGACCATTTAATCAATATGCTTGTAAGACTTTCTCTAAGAAGACCCTTTTTTAAAATACAATTACTTCAATGTTTCTTTATGCTGATCATACATTCTTCATAAGACAGAGAGAGAGGGAGAGAGAGAGAGCTCTTATCTGATGATTTTGAAGAGCTCTCATAGTTTAGACTAACAATAATTAAACTAAATAGCTCGCATTTATAGATGATACCTCAGAGAGCCCAGCGGGCGGGAGGATTCTGGAGGATACACTGGGGGTTTCCGCTCCCTCTGGGACCTCTCCCCATTGAATACCAAATCCCCAGGCTACAGCTGAGGCAGAACCTGCTGCGGTACAAAAACCCAAGCGTTGCCTCCATGCGGCGCCTTTCCCTCCTGTGGACGCTGGTCTCACCTGCAGATTTACCTGGTAGAGAGAGGCTCTGAGCGTCTGGCTCCCCGTTCACCACCACGCTCACCTCTGGCCTCGGCTGAGAGGATAACCGCTCTGTCTGAGGCCTCACCTGAAGCCTTGTGGGCGATCCCCTGGGGCTGGACACCTGGGGGGCTGCAGGCGGGGGACCCAAAGGCCTTTACTAGGGCACTCCTCTTTTCCCAGAGCTGAGTGCTCCCAGGTTGTCCAGGGAGGTGAAGACGCCAGTGGAGGAACTCACGCAGCCAAACGCAGGAATTCAGTGTGCGTGTGCACAGCCCGGTTTATTCATTCAGAGATCAGAAAGGCTTGAACGCTTCCAAAATCCTTCTACACCCTGTCTTTAGAGGGGCATCGTGAGCTGGTGAGCCTACAATTGGGCTGGGGGCGAGGAGAGGCGAGGCCCACCCCACAGAGGAGGGCTCCTGTTCCCCTGGACACAGGACCCGGCGCGGCCGCACCCGGGCAGCTGCGCCCTCTGGAAGCCTGGCTGCTTGGCCAGTGCTCTCTAGATGCGCTGCGTCCCTGGCTATGCCACAGCGAACCCAGGACCTGGAGAAGCCTGACTCTCCACGGAGTGCTCGAAGCTAATAAATTCCCGTCTCCTGGGGCCAGGTTCCCAGGGCCAGGAGTCCAGGGCCCAGCGAGGAAGGAGACAGGCCCATCCCTTCCTCCCCACGCCCGGCCCCTCCCCAGAGGCCCCCCTCCGCCCTCCATCCCAGTCCGCGGTCCCGCGATGCCCCGGGGTTCTGTCTACCCCGTGAAGGGCGGTGGTGGGCAAGGAGGCGACCCTCTCAAAGCCCTCCCATCCTTGCTGTCTAGGAAGTCCAGCGCCTCCAGTGTGCTGGAGATGCCTCTGCCCACGGGGAGAGGCAGACACCCCCACCCGGCCGCTCTCTCCCTGCTTTCTACTAGCACGGCTTTTTCAGTGAACATGATTTCAAGGACCACCAGGCGCTGCTTTGGCCGAGAGGTCCAGGTGTATCACCGGCCGCTGGCCGGCCACACCTACTGCCCTGCCTTCCCTGGCTGCCGTGAGCGACTCCTCAGCCTGGGTGGCCTGTACTGCCTCCCAGCTCCGGAGGCTGGAAGCCCCGGTCAGGGTGTCAGCAGGACCAGGCTCCAGGTGGAGTCTGTGGGGAAGCAGCTCTTCTGGGCTCTTCTAGCTCCTGGTGGGGTGGCCGGCAGTGCACGGCATGCGCGCCTCTGTCCTTCTGTCCAACTTCCTCTCCTTAAAGGACACCAGTCCTACTGCATTGCTGCCCACCCTAATCCAGTGCGGCCTCTTTTTACCTAATCGCATCTTCAAAGACCCTATTTCCAAAGAAGGTCACATTCACGGGCCGGGGGTTAAGACTTGAATTTGTGTTTTTAGGGGGCATGATTTCACCCATAGTCACCCCCACCCCAGTCTTCAAGACCCTTTAAATCATCCTTCTCATTCAAGGTTTAATTCAGATGATTCTTTTCCCAAGAAGTTGTCATTGATCATCCTACCTATACTCAGCTTCCTCTTAAGAGCGCGTCCTTCAGGTTGTGTTCAGTTCCTGGGGGGTGTGATTTCCTCTGCTGGACTGCCACACTCTCGAGGGCCCAGATTGCGTCTAACTCTTTTTTGTACCCTACATGTGGTAGGCAGTTGATAAATATTTGTTGAATGAATGAATATCTGAAATAAACAGAAATGCCCTCCTGCAGTCTGGGGTTCTGGCAGAAGAGAGGGGCTTTACTAGCCAAATTGCTGGGGGGTCTGGGAGGGTATGCGAGGGCATAGGTCATTCCATGAACATTATTTTCTAATTTTGGTGACTACTGCTCCCTTTTTTAAGTCCCTTATCAGCCACCAGGGGCTACAGCACCACATGTCCTTCAGGTTCCAGGGTGGCCTAATTCACTGCCCCTGGAGGGGCTCACCTTCCCCACTTCCTGTCCCATTTCTTATCTCCTTGCTCTTAGTGACATACCAGCTCCTGTATGTCACCAAGTTCACCTTGCTCTTTAGGACTAAAGAACAAAAGCTCAATTCCTGGTCTCTATCTTATGATCTATGAGAAGTCCAGTGTCCCACTACCCCACCCCCCAGCCTGCCAAGATTTCTGTTAATTCTTGGAGTTGTCTCAAGGTCTCTTCTTTTTCTGAAAACAGGCTCAACATTCAAATCCAGACACTGTCCATCCCACGTGACTTGTGTCTCCATGTGTCTGTCTTGCCCTTGGTCCAGGCCACATCACCCCAAATGTAAAAATCAGCTCCTTTTCTGGAAACCTCTGGAGGGGAAGGGAGATGCGTAGGAGGCCTCTGCCTCCAGCTGCTGTGCTGGATGTTTGGGAGGAGGGCGGGGGTGGGTTTTGGCGATGTAATATTTCTTGGTACTTCTAGCCCCGAGGTTACCTTGCGTTACCTAATTCTCCACTCTCCAGGGTGCCTTGTAACCCATCACCCACCATCTCAGTTCTCAGCCTTATGCATAGCTGCTTAGCTCTCCACCCTCAGAGCTTGCGCTGAGCAGAAGCCAGCCTGCCTTCCAGCCCACTGCCCCCAGCCACACACGGCTCATGTGTAACGGGGGCAAGCTACCTGAGCACTCTAGATTGTTCTTTCTTCCTCTTCATGGGAATAACACCTGCTTTATATTTAAGGGAGCCGACGCAGAGCATGAGACCTGACTCAGAATGAAGGATCAGAAAACGTTGGCTGCTGCCATTGGCACTACACGAGTGCTCATCCCTGCACATCCCGAGACTTAGGAATGTGCCTCCCCGAACAGCAAACACAGACTCTCCATTAGCACCACCTTCACCCCAACTGTACAACAGAACGGACTGAGTCACCCTGCCCTTTCCTCCTGCATCAGTTCCTCAGAGAAACAGAGCCAACAGAAGATATGGGGGGCATGGATTAGAGGGTTATTTTAAGGAATTGGTTGGAAATTCCAATAAGTGTGATGTTGGATTCTTGAGTCTGATTTCCTTCAAGTGGAAACTCAGGAAGGAGTGGAGGGGATAGTCTTGAGGCAGAATTCCCTCAGTTCTTGCTGCTAAGACTGCCAACTCATGGGATGAGGCCCACCCGTATGGCTGAGGGTCATCTCCTTTACTTGAGGTCAACTGATTGAACTGACTGTAGATGCCAAAACCACCTGTGAAGTTCCTCCAAACAGCTGGACACAATAACGTAACCAAGTTGACACTTAAATTTACCATCACACCTTTGTCCACCAGTCTCTCCACAAGCGGGAAGAAGTGGGATACAGATTTGTGTCCCTGCTGATGTAATTATGCCAGAAGGCAGGAGCAGATGCTGCTAGGATGGGATTTCAATGCTATTTTTTTCTCCCTCTGTACCTAAGCTCTTCCCGTCCAGTCCACTCAGGTGCCTCAGTAAATACCAAAGAGCAGGACTGAAGGGTGCTGCTGGTGGCGGGGAGAGCAACCCAGCACAAAATAAGATCGTGCTTTCAGACTGTGAATCATAACCGGGCTCCCACAGCAAACCCACAGGGTCCCTCCTTTCCCACGGCAGCCTGGGCGCAAGCCAGTCGCGAGGGGGCTCTGTGAAGAAGCGTGCTAGGCTTCATGACTCAGCAGTAAGCAAGCAATGTGTAGTTAGAAATTAAAGAACAGAGCAACTGAAGCTCTTATTTGAATGAGAATATAATCTGGGAGTTTATATTAAAAGAAAACCTTTCAGTTGCTGCTGCCAGTTTAGTTCCTTCTCCTTGCTGTGCCATCAAAACCTGGCTTCTTTCATCTGAATGCATTGCCCACATTAACCAAAGTTAATAATAATGGAAAGGAGTGTGTAGTGATGCACTTTGAAGACCCATTTTCATGGCAATGTCCTACATCAAACCCAGTGGTCTCCGTTAACATTTAAGGGCTCCTTTCATCCAGCCCCAGCCTACCTCCTTATCATCCACCAACGTGCCCTCTCCACTTCACTCAGGGCTTCTTCTTCATCAGCCTTCTTCGTCTTCCTTGTTCGTGCACTGAACACAGCGTATGAGCAAGGATGCACTGCATGCAAATGGATCTTCCTTACACACAGCTTTGCTCATGTCACTCCGCTACTCAGGAGCTTCAGGGACTGGCCTTGGCCACTGAACTGGCATTTTGGGTTTTTCCACCTCTGACCACTGCCTCGGGATCCAGCCTTGTCCACATTCTTCACTCTTTCTCCCCATGTCCCCCATGTTCCAGCAAAACACACCTCCTAGTGTTTCCCATAAATACATTAAAATCAATACCCGTGTGTGCTTTCCATGCTCTCTACTCGATATCTAGCTAAACAAGGTCTATCTTGAATGCAACCTGCTCTGTGAGAATCATTCATCGATGGGGGGAGGGGAGGGAAATTCACACAGGTAATGCGAGTCACAGAGGCCTGCCAATAGACGTGCCTGGAAAATAAAATCCTATGTTTCTTCCTCGTTACTCAAATGCTGCTTCTCCTTCAAGTTACAGTTGAAGGCTCTATAAAGATTCTCTAGTTCATCCCATGTGAACTGTCTTGCCTTTCCTTCTCCTCTGATTTTTATGGGACTTACAGCTTTAAAACTTAATTACTTGTGGCCTTAGAGTGTTTCTAATTGTTGTATATGTATTGGTTTTGTCATCTTCTTGTTTGTAAGTAACCAAAGACCAAAGTCCATATCTGCTCTTTTCATCTCATAGGCTTCTACGGTCCAAACCTAATTAGGGCATTAAGAAACATAGATATTCATTGCTACATTAGTAAATACTGAGACCTGCCCAGTGAAATAGTGGAAAGAATATTGGATTAGATGTCAAAAGACCCCTGTTTAGGATGGGTTCCGCAACTGATTCGTCACATCACCTCTCTATTTCTCCTTTCCACCGTCTATAAAACAAGGGCGTTTGAAGACATGATCTGAGTCTGTGAACCTACAAGGGCTTTGTGTGTGACAACAGCTGTTTTTTTCTCTCTCCATGTTTGGAGAGTTTTCCTGTTCACTTTTCGTTTTTCCACTTAGATCCTTCCACTATGGAGTTCAGAACACCCTGTGAATATCATCAAAATTTCAGACTTGCTCATTTTAGATTTAAACAATGATTGACAGTAAATAGAATTTCTTTTTTCCATGCCCAGCCTCTGGTTTGCTTTTTCTCTGCTTTATTCTCACTGTACTAACTACTTTGCAAAAATTAAGTTCCATAGGAGCGTCTGCCTAGATGTTTGTTCATTTTTCTTGGCAGATGGGGGAAACCCACAAGGCAGCACCATGGCTCATCCTCCACCTCTTATCTCCTGCTTTGGCTTCATGCTCCCATTTTCCCCAAAACTGGTACATCATCATCTCCAGGTGATATTCTGGTCCAGTTAGTGAAGAAATGACCATGGCAAGCTGGAAGAAAAAGAAAATATAACAGTTATAGAGACCTCCTACAGGTGATCACACACTGAATGTTTAAGGAAGGCTTTACAAGGGGCAGAACGAGAGGAAAGTGGCTTCAATTGTGGAGAGAGAATTTGTAGATAGTTTGTCCATCTTGCAGGGTTGACGCACAAGTCTGCCTGGTGATAGGGGACTGCACAGGTTCCCTGCCAGCAACCTGATCATACTGTGACATTTTGATTCTGACCTTTATTCTATGTTGTTATCTCTTCAATGCCAATTTGTCTAGTTTGGTCCTTGCCTATGTAAAATCCAGTATTTATAACGCAAGACAGCTATTAAGCCTGGTATTTGCATTTCCAAGATAGCACCACCGCCTCCCACCCTCCCTAAAGCACGAGAGCCATTTATTTCTTCTGGCTCTTCGCTATGGAGCTTAGATTTCATCTTGAATTTGGCAAATCGTGGAGGAAACCTACCTGTGGCTGAGCACAAACTAATTTTTTCTTTCTTTCTTTGTCTCCAGGATTACACTTTAACCATGTATTTTCAACAATATTGGAGAGATAAGAGGCTCGCCTATTCTGGGATCCCCCTCAACCTCACGCTTGACAATCGAGTGGCTGACCAGCTGTGGGTGCCCGACACATATTTCTTAAATGACAAAAAGTCATTTGTGCATGGAGTGACAGTGAAAAACCGCATGATCCGCCTTCACCCCGATGGGACGGTGCTGTACGGGCTCAGGTCTGTCTGCCCCTTCACGGCCCCTCTGCAGATCCATGGTGTCTTGGCTTTGAGTTCTCACTTGAGATGACTATGGTCAGTGAGGCCGTGTCCTCAGATTAATTAGAACATGCCCATGAAACACTAGAAGCTTTGCAGGAGAAAAAAACAAACCAACAACTCATAAATATAAGATTTGGGGAATTACTCCTACTCTAGTCATTCAAACAATTGAAAAACAGCCTCGTTGGATTGACTTTGTGTACCTGGGTCACCGAATCTAAGAACATAGATGTCCTCAGGACAAAGTCCCTATAGTACAGCCACAAAGGCCTGTAATTCATATTGCCTTGCCACTTCGGAGGCTCTCGATAAAGTTTTTCCAAAGCTATTTGCACAGTTGGGAAAAAAAAACAGCTGCTTTGCTGAAATAGAGTGGGTCTCCGCTGGGCTTTGCTGAGGCTGGCACCAGTATTTATGGGATTGACTGTATGAGAGGTTTCCTGCTGAGACACAGCCCTCACTCAGGTCTCACCAAGAGTGCATGCAACTCAGAAAAGGGAAGCTGCAGTTCTGAGCCCCAGAGGGGCTCCCCAGGGTTCCAGGCCGCCAGGTGCCCCCTGGAAACCCCCAGGTCTTCCCCGGATGCTCCGCCACTGCTGGTGGTTAGTTACTCGGAATCGCTCCCTTGCTGAACGGTGCTCTTTCTGAAAGCCCTTCTCTTGCCTTCTGCATTGATTTTGCACTAACGTTTGTTTTGTATGTGTTTCCTGGTCTCCTGTCCTTGAGGACTGCTAGGAGTTGCCCACTATTTTAGTGCAGCACATGCAGATATCCTGGGGAAAATATTTATCTCAAGATACTGTGAGAAGATAGCTTTAATTATGACCCCAGCAGCTATAAGCGAAATCATTAACATATTGTACATTTAAATCCAGACAACTGTGACTTTTAGTGCTTCAAGATGATTAAAGGGAATTATTTAGCATTGCTGTGAATAGAAAACATTGAGTGGCTTACTCAAAACAACAGTATAGAATAAGAGTTGGATTTTAATAAAATCAGACTTTTTAAATTATAAGAATAAAGAGTGGCATGTGTAAACCAAAGTACAGTGTTGCTTTAAAAAGAATCTAGCCTGAACTTTCTTTGGGAGTTTTTTTTTACATTTTATATTCTTGCCAGAAAGTAAGAGATATGGTTGGTAAACTTCTGGAGGTTCTGACAAGTACTTTAATTGTGTGAAGGATTGTCCGGAAATCATGTGAGCATAAAATGAGGACCCATGTCTTTAATTTACCCTGTGTTTGAATGTGCGTGTGTGTGCAGGTGTGGCATAGGGGCAGTTCATAAAGAGATAAAAACCAATAAACCTTGGACATTTTGGCTTTTTATAGAAAACTTACTAGTTGAATTCTCTCCATTTTCATGTTTGCAAGCTTTGTTTTCTTATCAGAAGCAGAGTACATAGACCTGTATGATACGTATGAAGCACTGTTACACATTTCCAAACTCCACTTGAAAACGTTGGATTTAAAGCCATAAAATTAGCAAGAGTAAGCAAGACCTAGAGAATAGCAAAATCTCCCTCCGTCTTATCTGATTATCTGCCTGGGAGTATATTTATACCTAAGAAATTAAATAAAAGTGTAATAATAAGATATGGGACACTTTCAGTAATAAACTTGGTGCAATAACCTAAAAAAACTATCTCTAGTCAAATTTACACCCATTCTGCATCTCAAACAGCCTCTTAAATCAGTAAATGGGCTTCTAAATAAGTAGCTGTTTTTATTCAAATATAGTCTCATAATTTTCAAACACTTCTTCAGATCTTTGTGGACCTGGATAAACCATCAGAGAGAAACTCTCCCAACCACCACCCACTACGTTCTTCACATGCTTAACAGCCACACTCTGACAACTGACTCTCTTCAAAATTTGCTAATATAGAAACTTCTGCCTGAAGATTTAAGAGCCACACATAGATATAGTGAGAAGAGAGAATGAGAAATTTTGGAGAGAAGAGCACATTAACAGTTCAACATGTTCATAAGTTGATTGGCTTCATGCGTCCCTATATTCTATGCTATACTAATCTGTGAACTTAAGCCCCTTGTAGACATCATATGCTGCCTCTGCTTTGTGCATTGTGGCTTTTGATTTGACAACACGTGGTGTGAGTGCTCACAGTGGTAGGTCACACTCTGCCCTCCCCCGGGTCCTAGATCCCACCTGCTCTCCTCTCTGCCCCCCTGTACTCGTTGGATTGTGCTGGTGTCATGGTAAATCTGGAAGGGGCTGTTGTGTGCGCCCCCAATGAGACATTAGGTAATTAAGTACTGTGGTAATTAAGTACTGTGGCATGGTCAGTGCCTCCCTGAAGGGCCTGGAGGAGGCCTGGCACACCTGAGAATTCTAGTGGGTTAAACTCCCCTTGGCACAAAGTCCATGGAAACCTGGGATTGTTCAGTCCCACCCAACAGAGAGTCCTTACCTACCGTTGGACTAGCGGCATCCCTGAGACCTTCAGGTTGTATTTGTCTCACCACTGGATACAGAATTGAAGTTTCAAGCTAAGGTCAAAACTTTGTGTCAGAAGTCCAGCAGTTGAGGAATCACTGGGATTGGTCACCACCTGGTTTATCCAACTGTAACCCACCCTGGTAGATCAGTGGACACTCAGTTCCCCTGCTCGCTTTCCTATTTCATATCCGTCTTTTAAGAATAACTGGGACAGATGAAGATCTTTGGTTGTGGGTGAGCAGTCCCTGATGTAGCTTCATGTCACCCTGCCTTATTCTGGGAAATCATCAATCCATAACACTGATGACTCTGCCAAAGTCGTTGATGACTGCTCACACAGACACTTGAGAGTGATCCTGTTTTCATGAGGATAAAATAGTGTGCCAAATTATGAACAATTTTTTCTGTGACTCTTATGGCTCCTAGAGCTTGGAACGGGCTACACTAACTCGTGCTTTACCAGCTTGAGTTCAGCTGAATAAGCCTCTTTCACATGTCCACTTTTCCAGAGATGAGAATGTTCTAGTTGGGCATCCATACCATCTGAAAATAAAACTTGGATTCTTTGAGAATTCATTTGGGCTGCCCAACCTTTTCAGGAACTAGGAAGTTCATGGCTGAGTGAGAGGCTCAAGGCTTCGTCCCGCTCCTACCACAGCCCTTTGTCTTCTGCAGGCAGGGTCCTTGCCGTCCTCCCGTCTTTCTTTTTCAGTCGACTGGGCACTTGATGCCTTTGAGTGTCTCACCTTGCACCATTGAGCATACTCTGAAACATGATCTTTTCTTCATTCATGCATTATGTATCTTCAGACCTTTGCTGCGATGCTGGGAATTGGTAAGGGGTTCACAAAACAATATTTTATTTGCTCCCCAAAGCTCTTTAGATTCTGAGGCTGTATTATATTCATCAAAACAATGAATAAGCCTGAGAAGTTTATTTGGACAATATTTTTAAAATATCCACTTGCTATTAAAAATTGTTAAAGTTGCCATTTCCATACTTAAAATGTTTTTTAAAGCAATATTAAAATGAAGCTAGAAACTTATTTTAAAAGACTCAGATTAAGCCTCCTAACCAGTTTGGTTATTCCGAAGCTGAATTTGATAAAGTGGTTCTGGTCAAACATCGTTTTCCCCCAGCAAAGATGTAAGCTCACAGAGGCATTTAGGCCCACGTCGTTTGAATTCAAGATGCTTAACTCCCAAACCTTTGCTTTTTCACTATCACTCAATCAAATAACATATGATTAAATTGTTTTCCAAAGGGATTATGCCAATTTATGCTCTCACCAGCAGTGAAGAACTTGTTGCCTTTGTGGCTGTGATGCCTGCCTTAGGTTTTACCGTTAGTTAGGCTGCTGTGAATAATTATTCATTTTCTCCATCTCTATGTGCACTTCACAAGCCTGGAGAAAATCCCAGGTCCTGCTTTTTTCAGGCCCATAAATCTCTCCCTTCAAGTATGTTTATTCTGCCCCCACCCCACAGCAGAGATGATTCCACACCTTCTCTCAGACTCTCCGCTTGCTCTCAGTTGATGGCATTACCTCACACCTAACTTGAAAACAGAGAAACTTCTTCAACTTCCCATTTCCAAAGAGATAATCCAATAGGCCTGTCCACTCTTTGCCTCTTCTCTGTCAAAATGGAGAGCAGGTCCCTGACCATTTCAAAAGACATCTTCCCCTTGGCATCTTCTCCTTATTCAAGGATTTGACTCCTGCCGTTCTGACCCCTCTTTCCATCATCTTTCCAGTATGCAGACTCCCTTCAGCTCTCCAGAAATGTTAAGACCACCCTTGTCTAAGGCTCTCTGCACTTCTCTCTGCTGGATGTAGAATACTCTGCCTCTAGATATTCCAGTTTTTAGCATCATAATGTAATTATGCAACTAAGGACAGCTCAAATGTCACCATCTAAAAGAGAGCCCTTCTGTGATCATCTATTTATCTATCACCTTGTTTTATTTTTATCATAGCGCTTATCCAGATCCAGCTTTATCATATCAATTTATTGCACTTCTTATTTATTGACTCTCTATAGCCATCCGTGATGGTGGTGAAATCCCCACAAGACAATAAACTGTCCAAGAAAAGGGCTGTTTCTATCTTGTTCATATTTCCATCCCCAAAAGTGCTGTTTGGTTAAAAACAAATGAAAAATATATTTAAAAAAATAAAATAAAAACACTTTCCAGAAAGGTCGGAAAAAAAAATACTGTTTGGTGAAAAATATATATATAAGGATTAAATATGAATCCCAATGATCTCTGTAGCACTTGTATTTTCATATTTTACATTTAGATTTGTAATCCATTGTAATTTATCTCCGTGTAGGATGTAAGGTAGTTATCCAATTTTTTGTTCTCAAATGGTTAGTCATTTGTCTCCACACTTACCAGTTTATTTTTCTACATGAACTTTAGAATAATCTATAGATTATTTGGGTTAGATTATCCTAAATAGAATTCCTTTGGGAAGGAAAAGTCTCATACCACACTAAATGTTTCTTTCACGGACATGGCATGTATGCATTTGTGCATGTGAGTGTTTATGGCTTTTAGTAAAGTTTTGTCATTTTCTCCATAGAAAACTAACTCATATCATGATAAAGTTAAAGAAGTTTTCCTGTTACTAATGGGATTGTTTTTGCGTTACATTTTGAACTGGATTTTCCTGGTATATGGAAAAACTATTGATCTATTTGATTATAGCTATCTTTATCTATGATCTATCCAGTATATTCAGATGGGCTAATTTATTATTTCCAACAGTTTTGCTGATTCTCTTGATGATTGTGGTCATACTATCAAATTACTTATAATGCTTTTTTATTTTCATTTCAGTAGTTTTTATTCTTCCTTGTGTTTTCTGCCTCATTGCCTTGGCTTCCACTTCTCGCACCATGGTAAACAATAGAGAAAGCAGTGCATGGTATCACCTCATTCCTAATTACAATGGGGTTCCTTCTTGCTTCCTACTCTATGTACAGGAGATAGATAGATAAATAGGTAGATAGATAATATAAATATTATGAAATTTAATATAAGAATTGGATTACACAACTGTGGGGAAGGGCAAGTCCGAATTCTGTAGTGCAGGCTACAAGCTGAGAACTCTGATGAAGGTTTTTGATGAATTCCCCAGGGAAAACTGACTGGCTAAAGTAGAGATGGAAATTCCTCCATTGAATCACTAGTTCTCTCTTTAAGGCCTTCATCTGATTGGATGAGCCTCTCTCATTGCTGAAGGTAATCTCCTTAGGTGATTATAGATGTAATCAGCCAAAGAGGCAGTAAACTCACTGATGATTTAACTCCATTAAATAGCCACATAGCAACAATCAGGTCAGTGCTTGCTTGACCAGACAACTGGGTGACACCATAACCTAGGCAAATTGACATGTGAACTTAACCATCACAGTCCACCTCTTGTCAACTTGGTGCTCATACACATCCCTTTAAATCATATTTAATCTCTAAATTAAAACAAAAACAGTCATAATTTTGCCTAACATAATTCAACTCTTGCATACAACCAGAAACACACTGCTTTCTGAGAAGAGGGTGCAAATCTTTGGGTAACATTCACTCTTACACTTGATATCCTGCAACTTAAATACTATGACATCAAGTTCATACAACTGACTACAAAGGATGAAGAGATAGTATAGGGAAGAAAACGAGATATTTCTTTATGTGCGTATGTAAATGTATTCATAATAAAACAAGGAAGAAATATTCATTACCATTATGATCCTTGCTTCCGTAATTGGTCATGTGGTCATAGCTCATTTTTATAACTTCCTTCTTCCACAACCTCAGCTGGTTGTGTTTATTTACTTGGTGGAGGGACACAGACTTTCATTGCTAAAGTTTCTGGGCTATTAGAAGTCCTGCCTGGACTGGGTTGTTACAGTTATCCATTGACTTTAATCATAGGTCATGACAGTAATAAGAGATTCCCTAAGGGCTCTCCTGTATGCTAGGCAACTCTTCTTTACCTCCATTGTACAGATGCAGTCTTATCTCCCCTTGATAGTCATGATCAATTGTCCCAGCCAGGACAGTAATTCCCTTCTTTGCCCATTTTATTCAGAGGCATGAAGAGCCCCAAATGGCCAGGGGTCAATCTTAGCTTCCAGTTCAGTGGAATCATTGCTATGTCTCCTGGTCAAAGCAATTCTTTTGGAAATAAAACCTGTAGACCAGAGCTTGAGGTGGTAGGGGAAGGAAACAAAACTTTTTCTAGTGCATCACTTGGGGTAATAGTGAGTGGTGCCACTCCCATTTCCACCCCTTGATTCCTGGATCCATGAATCCTGGCTATGGGAGAAACAGCATCGTGGACGCTGATTTAGAGCATACACAGCCTCCTAGAGAACATTGCCCCAACACTACCAGGTATAATCAACTAGTTGATGCAGTAATTGAGTCTTCAAAAGGCCATTCCACTGTTTTATCAATTCAGCTGCTTCACGATGATGGGGAACATGGTAAATCCAGTTAATCCCATGAACAAGTGCCCTTCCCTGCATATCATTTGCCATGAAGTGGGTTCTTTGATCAGAAGCAATGTTGTGTGCAATGCCATGATGGTGAATAAGGCATTCTGTAGGTCTACGGATGGTAGTTTTGGTAGAAACATTGCATGCAGAGAAAGCAAATCCCTATTGGGAGTATGCATCTATTCCAGTCAGAAAAAAATGCTGTTCTTCCATAGAGGAAGTGATCCCGTGTAATCAACCAGTCACCTGGTAGCAGGCTGATCACCTTAGGGATTGGTGACATATCAGGGATTGAGTGTTGGTCGCTGCTGCTGGCAGATTGGGAGCTTAGCAGTGGCTATAGCCAGGTCGGTCTTGGAGAGTAAAAGTCTGTGTTGCTGAGCCCATGCATAACCTCCATCCTACCACCATGGCCATTTTGCTCATAAGCCCATTAGGCAATGACAGGAATGGCTTGGGAGAGAGGCCAACTGGTATCCACAGAATGGGTCATCCTATCCACTTGATTATTAAGCTAATCCTTTGCTGAGGTCACCTTGTGGAGAGCATTCACATGGGGCACAAATATCCTCAGGATTTCTTGCCCACTCAGAAAGGTCTATTCACATACCTCTCCTCCAGGCCTCTTTGTCACCAATTTTCCCATCGTGTTCCTTCCAAGTCCCTGACCATCCAGCCAAACCATTAGCGACAGCCCATATCAACGTACAAACACACCTCCAGCCAATTCTCCTTCCAAGCAAAATGAACAGCCCAGTGCACTTCTCAAAGTTCTGTCCCCTGGGAGGTTTTCCCTTGACCACTATTGTTCAGGGATGTCCCAGAAAGGGGCTGCAGTGCTGCAGCTGTCCACTTCTGGGTGGTATCTCTATATTGTGTAGAAATGTCTGTAAACCAGACTGGGTTTTCTCTTCCTCAGTCAACTGATCAATGGCAACTCCACAAGAGGCCGTAAGTGGGGTAGGTTAGAGAATGCAACGTGGCACTAGTTGGCGTCAAGGGCATTTGGGCCACTTGTGCTTCAGGGCCTGCTCAAGCCTGATCTCATATATATTACTGCCATTAATGATGAAGTGTTGTGCACACTCAACTTTATAGCTTGTTGGATCAGACAAAACCCAGCTCATTGTAGGCAACTCAGGTGTCATGGTAACTCGGTGGCTATGGTTAAGTATTTGGTTGCTACCAACACCCAGCAGCAGGCCAGAAACTGTGTCTCAAATGGAGAACAGTTATCTGCAGAGCATGGCAGGACTTTACTCCAAAATTCTAAGGGCCTTCAGTGTAACTCTCCTATAGGGGCCTGCCAGAGGCTCCAGACGGCATCTCTATTTGCCATGGACACTTCCAGCGCCTTTGGATCTGCCAGATCTTATGGCCCAAGTGGCAGTGCAGCTTGGGCAGCAGCCTGGACCTGTGCAGAACCCCCTCCCATACCCACTCCCACTCAAAGCAAGCAGCTTTTCTGGTCACTTGGTAAATGGGCCAGAACAGCATTTCCAAATGGGGAATATGTTACCCCCCCAAACCAAAGGCCAACAATGCATTGTGCCTCTTTCAGTTGTAGGAAGGGCCAGGTGCAACAGCTTATTTTCAGCCTTAGAAAGGATACCTTAGCTTGCCCCACACCACTGGATGCCTAGAAATTTCACTGAGGAGGAAGGCCTCTGAGTTTTTATTAGATTTACCACCCACCTTCTGACATGCAAGTCTAGAGTAGTTGATACTTCTTGCTCACTAGATCCAATCACATGTTATAATTAATATAAGGGGCCAATATGATGTCTTTTGGAAGGAAAAAGTGATCAAGTTTTCTGCAGAATGGATTTTGAGATATGGCTGGAAAGTTGATATTCCCCTGATGTGGGGTGTATTGCAGCTGCTTTGGTCTTTACCAAGAAATATCTAGAAAAAAGAATTTGCCAGATCAATAACTGCATACCAGGTACCACGTGGCATGTTGATTTGCTCAAGCAATGATACCACATCTGAAACAGCAGCTGCAATTAAAGTCACCACCGGGTTAAGTTTATAACAATCCACTGTCATCCACCAAGACCCACCTGTTTTCTGCACAGGCCAAATGGGAGAGTAGAATGGGGATGTGGTGGGAATCACCACTCCTGCATCCTTCAAGTCCTTGATGTTAACACTAATCTCTACAGTCCCACCAGGAATGTGGTACTGTTTTTTATGTACTATTTTGCTAAGTAGAGGAAGTTCTAGTGGCTTCCACTTGGCCTTTCCTACCAAAACGGCCCTCACTATACCAGTCCAGGAAACAATGTGGGGATTCTGCCAGTTGCTGAGTATATCTATTCCAAATATGCATTTTGGAATTCAGAAAATAACCACACAAAGGATCTGGGCACCCACCAGATCTGTTGTGAAACGGACCTGAGCTAAAACTCCGTTGAACACCTGACCTCCATAAGCCTATACTCTGACTGGTGGATTGCAGTGATGTTTTGGGTCTCCTGGAGTGAATGTAGACACTTCTGAGCCAGTGTTTAATGATCCCTGAAATGTCTTATAATTTCCTCTTCCTCAAAAGACAGTTATCCTGGTAACAGGCTGTAGGACTCTGGGTAAGGCTGGGAGGAAGATTAACAGTATAAATTTCTGGCAATGTAACAAGGCCCTTCCCCAAGGAGATCTGGTCTTCCCTTCATTAAAGGGTGGTGGCCCTGTAAACTGTCTCAGATCTGGAAATTGAGTGAGGGTCTGTAACTCTCTGTTTTTGTAATCAAGTTAGACTTCTGTTCACTTGACATAGAAGTCTGCTCATACAGGTCAAGTAAGAATTTAGTAGATTGCCCATCTATTTTATTTCTATATACCCCAAGATCTACTAGCCAGTGCCACAAGCCTGTGTGAGCCAAAGTATTTTGATTGCTGCTTTGAGTCTCCTTTTCATTGTGGTAGTCATGCCCACCCTTTCTTTTGTGATTAAATCTTGCCACTTGGCTTCTGCCAACCCAGGATCTGATCATCCCCACTGGTTTTAAGGATCCAAGTTCACTGTCAACAGTTCCTATGGTAATAGCTGACCTACAGAGAAGAGCAACCAAAGAGCTCTTCAGGGAAGGTGGAGTTAGGCTCACAGTCCTGGTGACAGGTGAGCCCTCTGGACATTCCTGGGGTGTGGGATCAGGTTTCACATGATAAGTCCACTCTAACATTCCAATCTCTCGCAACATTTGGATCCCCTCGTCTACATTATACCAGGGCATTTCTGGCCTTTCACGCTCAGGTGATGTTGGCCACCTTTTGGCCCATGTTTCAGTCAGCTACCCGAACAAACTGTTAGACCCTTTCTAGCCCCTTGAAATTCAACATTGGGTCCAGAATCTCTGCTGAGTGGGCCCATAATAATAAATTCAGCCTGACCCGGTTTTATGTTCCTTCCGACATTATCCAACACCCTTAATATCCATCCACACACATATTCCCCTGATTTCTGTTTATATAAATTGGAAAAATCATGCAGTTCTTTGGGAATGTAGCACGCTTCCTTATGGGTCAGGCTTTGTAACTCACCTTTTGGGGCCTCTTAGGATTTCAGTGTAGTTAAAGGTCTAGAAGAAAATAAGGGTGGTAGAGTGGGTCATGAAAAGAATTAGAATTGTCTTGTAAGCCAAGTACCTCAGGGAATTCCACAGTAAAACAAGATTAATAACTTCAGACAGAGGTTTGAGGTCTGCTTCCTCAGGGGAGGTTTGTCAGGCACAGCAGAGTTAATATTTCCACGTATAAGCTGGATGGCTGATTCCTCTGGGCTGGCTGGAAGTTGGGAGGCTGATTCATCAGAGCGGACCACTACAGGTTTATCTGGCAAGGGAGACTCAGCAGCATCTAGGGTTTCAATGTTCCCACCGCCACCATTATCGATTTATACGTCTCCATTCCAGTTTTCAGGATTCCATTCTTTTGCCATCAATGTCCTCACTTAACAGCAGACACCCTGCAAGTTGGAGGATTTAGTTTGTGTTGCACAGTCAGACTCTGGTTCTGGTTTTCAGAAATCTTAAGTTTGTGGCTACAAGAAATAGAGTTTAGAGAACCAGTTCCCAAAACTCCAGAAAAAACTCAGAAATCTCATTCTTAAGTTTCCAATTCTCAAGAACCAATCTTAGTAACAAATTTGTATTTGTCAGGATTCTCCAGAGAAACAGAACCAACAGGATATATATATTTATAATATATATAAATATACAATAGATGTAAATATATAAACATAATATACATCTATGTTTATAAATATTTATATTTATTATTAGGAATTGGCTCGCATGACTGTGGGGATGGGCAAGTCCAAATTCTGTAGGGCAGGCCACAAGCTGGAAATTCCAATGAAGGTTTTAGTTGAATTCCACAGAGAAGCTAGCTGACTGAAGTAGAGGTGGACCTTCTCCCTCTGTCTGCTGAAATCATCCATTCCTCATTTAAGGCCTTTAACTACTTGGAAGCAATCTCCTTAGTTGATTGTAGGTGTTGTAGTTGCGATCAGCCATAGATGCACTCAATTTACTGTTGACTTAAATGTGTGAAATATCTTCATGGTAGCAATCTGACCAGGACTTGGTTGACCAAGAACTGGACAGCACTGCCTAGTCAAGTTGACAAATGAGCTTAGCCATTATACTCACCATGAAACACAATTCACACTTATTTAGTTTAAGGTAGTTATTACTTATGCTTTTAGTTCCATTAAATTTAAGAGACTCCCAATTAATTTCTAAGAACTGTGCAATTTGTTGAGATACAGGGGAGAATAATACAGATAATGTCACCAATTCATGGTGTTTATATTCAGCAAAGTAATTATGAATGAGATGGCTGACCTTAGATTATTTTTTATATATCAAAAATTAGAAAGAGATTTTATTAATTCATCTCTATTTATAAGAGCATTTTAAAAATCTTGCCTGTAAATGTGATATAATAACTTCCTACCTTGATCCATCTTTGAATTCCTGGGGGAAATTTTCCTTTATCATTAGTAGGATGCTTTTATAACCCATGGAGCCCTTTGGGACTCTCCTCAGCTCTAAAAATCCATCCTTCATAGTCATCTTCCATCCTTTCACTCTTCCAGGTGAGTGGAGAGATGGATCCCCTGGTCAAGAGGATCCTACATGACTCCATGTCCTCCATTTTCTCCATGTAACTGATGTCTGGACCACAGGAAATGCACCTATATTCCAAGTCTAATCGGCTGATTTCCATTCTATCTTCTCTCTTGTGCCAACTCAAGGCTACTTAACTTTCCCAGTCCTCCCCTGGTGTCCCACTTGGAAGGAGCCAAACTTTGTGAGGATGGGTAGGAACTATCCCAGGAGATCTATTCCCAAGTTCCTTCTCTCTCTTTATTTAGACTCCTGTGAACATCCATGACTTCTCTAAAGATCCCAAGAACCAAAAACCAATTCACTTAAATTTCTCTGGTAAATTATTCAATGGGGAGGTGGTGTTACAGGGCCCTCTTACAAGTTTCTCTGATATGTACTAAATAGATTGGGTTAAAAATATTAATAGAGTCTATTTTTCTATGGATTTCTCTTGTGTTTTGTCAAAGCAGATGTCTCTCTTTTTTCTATGTTCTAAAAAGATTATATTTTATGGGAAATATCTGTTCTTCAAAGGGCTGATGTTTCTTTCATTATTTACCCATAAATATGTATTTCACATTCAACCTTTTTTGGAAGTAATTTTATATAGTATATATAATCTCAATTCCTGCTGTAGTTTTGGGTCTTTTCAGGTTTTCTTCTTATATCAGTCTTAAGAATTCATATTTTTTTCAGGAAAATGTCCTTTTTATTTGGACTTTTAATTTATCATTTACGTGTGCATTGACTTTGCTTATATTTTTAAACTCTTGAGAACATATTGTGTTCTCTCTTCCATTTATAGTTTTGTTCAGTAGCATCAAAAAATATTTATTTTATTTATATTTTAAAAGAGCTAGCCTTTGATTTTACGTCATAATTCTATTAATTAATTCCTGCTTCTATCTTTATAAACAGCCTCTTCCTTTTGCTTTTATTGTTTCAAGTTATTTTAATTTGGTGATTTGCATGCTCTTTTTGTTTTTGTTCTGTTTGTCTAATAAATGGTACATACCTGTTTTCTGTCTTCTACATCTATCAATTTCTCTGTTTTCAAAACCTTATCTTCTTCTGCCTTTGGGAAAATTTAACCAGTTGCCATCTTCTTGCTACTCACAATGTTGTCCTCAAGCCAACAGCATCAATACCACCTGGGGGCATCATCTGGGAAATTCAGAATTTCAGGCCCACCACAGCCTTCTGACTCAGACTCTGCTATTTTTTTTATTAGAGCAGTTATAAAGTTTACAGAAAAATCACGCAGAAAGTACAAAGCTCCTATTAGAATCTGCATTTTAACAAGATCTCCCAATGACTTGTGTGCTTAAAGTTTAAGAAACCATCCATGTCATTAAATGGATTTCAACAGATAAATTCTACTGTTTCTTTTTCAGTACAAATTTCAGTCCTGCACCCATAGCTGAACGTCCTTACCTTCTCTTCTCAGTTTCACAGCTTCTTCTATGTGTCTCTGCCTTCATCTCAGGCTGTTTCCTTCTGTCTCCTTGTTCTCTTATCCATTCATACCTTTTGACCATAAGACATATCTCTTCTGAAATTTTCAACGTTCGTTTTCTATACTTCCATAACTTTCCATAGAACACTTCTTTGTTTTATTCTAAATGTTTATCCTTATGTGGCACAGATCCATTGAGACAAAGTGATTTTCTAGTGGCATATGGATATGATACCCTTGGCCCCTTTAACTCTCAGGTTGGAAGCTTTAACCTCTAAGGTATAAATCTGAAGATCAGGTTAATGAGCTCAATTTATAATGCCTAATTGGCATTCATTTAGGGCAGGTCTTCCCTCAGACTGATGGTTTAACTGATGAGGCCATGAAATATGACACAATGTGTACTGCTTTAAATAGGGATGATACCATTTTCCAAGACTGCCTTCACGACTTTCAAGCCCTATGGATATCTGACTTTAGCTGGGATGGCTTAACTTAGAGCCTCTGGGTCCCTTATATTTGTCCCCACTCCCCACTTTTGTGCTGGGAGTTGTGTTCTCTAAAGCTAATGAGAGCAAGAGGGAGAGGGAGAGAGAAAAGAGGAAGAGCTGGTAGGGTAGAGATTCGGGACACATCTCTCATTCTGTCTGGTTCAGAGCTATTTTTCTAGCTCTGTCCCATGGAAAATGTCTGTGGCAATGGAAATGTTTTACAGCTGCACCAAGATGGCGGCCACCAGCAGAAGACTCAAAATGTGGCTAGTGTACCTGGGGAACTGAATTTTTAGTTATTTCATTTTCTTATTTACAATTTAAAAATGAATAGCCACATGTGGTTAGTTGCTATCATATAAGAAGACATGGGTCTAGATTGTGAAATTCCAAATGCCATAATTAGATGCAGATGTTTGGGGTGAGTCAAAGTGTTTTCCTGATTCTTTCTACGTCCCCCAGAGGGTTGAGCTGGTGGTGTTACCTTCAAGGATCTCCTGGCAGGTGCACTAAGGCCCAGCATAAACTTTTTTCTTATTTTTGGTTTTCACACTATTGCCCATTTTGGCCTTTGCATGGCTTTATCTTAATATAGTTTGACAGTTGGGGAGGCCTGTTTAGTCTGCCAGATGTGACTATTCATTTCACAAAGATTATATTCCTGAAATGATAGTGAACTTATACTTAAACAAAGAAATAGATACTCCTACTTTGGAAAAATGATATCTACTAAGGGCTTTGCTATCTCATCTCTAAGAAATACCAGGTTGTGATTTGTACTTATTTATAAAATAATTTATCCTTTTCTATCTGTGCAGTTACTTGTATTGATTATTTTATCAGTTACCTAGTACCTCTGCAATGCTGTGTAACAAACAGCTATAAAGCCTCAATGTCAAAGAATGTGCTCATCCACTTTTCCGGGTGGTTGACGAGCATCTCTGCTGATCCTAACTGCTTACTCACAGCCAGGAGGTGAGTAGCCCAGCCCCAGGCTGGTCTGGACTGGAATGAGTGGGCACCTTGGTCCTGCTTCCTGCGTCTCCCATTCTCCTTCTAGACCTGCCTGGACACATGAGAAGGCCAAAAGAACAGAAGCCTATGGAGCTAAGCTTGGGACTGGCCCACTTTCACTTCCACACATTCTGTCAGGCAAAGCAAGTCACCATGGGGACCATGATTCGAGGGGTGGGCCAAGGGATGCTCCTCTTTAGTGAGAAGGATTACAAAGAATTGCAAATGAGACTGCATTCCCAGAAAGGGGTGAGAAAGGTTGCTGCTAATGCAAGCACATGTCACAACAAGATTCCTAACCAACTTCCTCAAGGAGTCTGCATAGGAAGGGCCTGTGGACAGTTCTGTGAATGTATTTTCTTATATATTTTCTGAAATAAAACATAAGAAAAAATCAAGATAACTTAAAAGTTGGCCCATGCCCTGTGCCTTCTCAGCATTGAATAATGAGCCCTTGCTTTAGAAAAATGTTCCATTTGAATTATTTGAATATTGGTCCTTAATCCCAGCATCTGAGCTCCTGTTCCTGGGGAAATGGTAGAAGCCTCTGTCACTCAATGTGCTCGGCATCTAGGGAACCAGGAAAGAAGATGAATATGAGTAACTATAGAGCACTAGAAAATGGTGAACTGGTTGTCTGCAAAGTGGTACCCTCAGTGTGGCCACTGCCCAGAGTTCCTGGATGTTTGGGCATTCCAAGCGCAAGCCTGCAGTCATGCAGAAGACACTGCTAATTGGCTCCTGGGTCCTGTGCGTCTAACAGGATTGTAATCAGAGAGGCAGAACACTCTCTGAAATGCAGGAGGCTGCATTTCTCCACGACCCTCACTGCAGCTGAAGCCATTAAAGCTTGCGGGAGTCAACACGGGCCTACTAAAGGTTCAAGCCCACAGTGTTTTGAGAGACCACTCGACTGTGAAAGCAGAGGGCATCTAATCCAAGCGTTATGACCAGTGGACACAGGGGCGTCAGTGACCATGTAGGGCCGAGCTACTGCAGGGAGTGCTTGGTAGAAGGCAGCTGGCCCTGCTCATGCTTACTTTTGGGGATGAAAGCCCAGAGGGCTAAGCCACCTCTTTTTTCTCTCCACCTTTTGCTTCTTGGCTACACCTGGTCGCAGTATGCATTTATTCAGTGAGCATTTTCAGGCACCTTCTGTGCATGGATGCTGTTCTGGGCATTGAGGAGAGGCGCTGTGAACAGGAGAGGGAGCCCGCTGCTCTCATGGGCTAGCCTGGGGCTGGCGAGGGCACAACAAGTCAACAAATGGATGGACGTGACAACTGCAGATGGTTCTAAATGTGCTAAAACATGAAAATGGGGCAATGGGAGGAGAGAGAGCTGGGAGCTGGGATACTTGAGCTCCAGAAGGCCTCTCCAAGCAAGATGGTCAAGGAAGGAGCCCATCCTCCTAAGGTCGGCCAGCGGCATAAGAATCCACATGCACACTGAGCACCAAAATCTCTCTTCTGTGAATTGACAGTGAATCTAAAGAAGCAAGTAGGGAAGGAGACTGTGTGCATTTCCCCCATGATTCGTGGTGAGTGTGAAACTCAGACTGAGCTCACAGTCAGCCCTTCACCAGCAGCACGGGCAAGAGTGTTTCTGTACCTTGGCTGGCAGCAAGTGGGTATTTCAGGCAAAGTTTGTGGTTAAGTCATGTTTCTGGCCAGCTAACAGTTACATTTCCACAGCAACCCCTACCAAGTGGTCTGGGCAGAAACCTGTATTTGTGCAATTACTTGAATTGCTTGCATTTGCCCTTATTAGAATTGTAAATTGGCGGAAATTAAAAAATGGGAGTGCTGATACCAGAGTACATCTCAGAAGATTAATACAATTGAGACAAAATGAGAACCATTTGACATGCTGAAAGCCACGCATCCTGACCTCCTTTCACCTGGTGTCTTCAGTGCTCACTGTGTTGTGTAGGAAAAGGACGTGCACGTGTAGTTGGAGGACAGTGGCTTCAATGTGCCATGCCACAAGTATTTCATAGTGGGATTTTAAATTCTCTGGAGATAAGATGTCCCTTAAAGCCTTCAAGGTTTTTGCTCGAATGTTCAAACTTTTGACTGTTAAGCATATCTTTCAGAATATAGTACTTAAAAACAAAGCAGGGACTATTTAGTGAACTCTGCCTTTTTCTACAATGGATGAAAAAACATTTGGATGAACTATCACCATAACTACTGCAGCTGTACCATGCAGAATAGTTATTTTCTATTACATATTGTATTTTTAATATGTCATAAATATAATGAGAATATTATATATATGTTTTATATACATATAAAATGTATGTGTGTATATGTATGTTTTTTTTTTACAAAATTTCTATACCTTATTTTTTTTCAAAACAAGAACCCCGCTTCCTGACTAGACTTTTAAAAACTGAATATGCTTTGCCTGTTTTAGGGCGGATGGTATCGATGAGATCAGCGTGTAGGGCCAGACTCCCTGGCTCTGAGTGCCGCTCCCGCCCCTCAGCCTCTGGGTGAGCAGAGCCAGGTGGTTTGCTCTTTCCAAGCCTTGGCTTGCTCATCTGCGAAGTGGGATGATGACAATCCCTTTCTGCTGTGACTGTGGTGAGGTCACTTGCATGCTTATTAAACTGCTGGCACAGTGCGATGGTCCAACTAGCATTCCACAAAGTAGACATATGAGTAAATCGCGCCCGTTCCTGTAACGTTGTCCAGTCCTCCAACCCTCGCCTCTCCACCCTTCCACTCATGTCCATTTTGTTTACTCTCTACTTCCAGCTTCCCCAAAGTGAGTATGTAAAGGAGGGACACACTGAATGCAAACGCCCTCTACACCACTTGGCCACACTTTTCCTCCAATTTTCCGTCGGAAGTACACAGAGCAGACATAGAGACTCTAAGCACTGTTGTCTCTCCACCAAAAAGCAAAAAAAAACCCAAGTGACCATAACACAAGGAAATGCCACAGAGATCCCCATCCAGCAAGGTTTCTCTTTGTCCTTGCCATTCTTCATTAGAAATACAAGTGGCACTCTCAGATTACACAGGCCCAGGGACGTGCAGTCAGAGGGTGGTTCAGTTATCCTCTCTGGATGATAAAATTAATTCAGGAAAACTATGAAGGGGTGTGTTTGTGGTGGGGATTATGCACACTGAGGCCACACGTCAGTGGACCGCTCTGCCCTTGCTTCATCTCTCTTAGCACGGCTTGAGCTCTTGAGTCTCCAGACTGAACTTCCTCAGCCCTCCTGTGGATTTTGTAAAGCCCCAGGGGTGCAGCATTCAGTCAGTTCACATAGAATGACCAGTCACACCAACATGGCATGGACTTCACCAACTTGAGTGAGGGTTTCGTGGCTCCAAGAAGAGTTCCAACAGACCACACAGCCTCCCAGTCTCCCTTTCTGCCCTCCTCTCCACTTCACCACATTTTTTTGCACTCTGTCCCATCAGCACCGCAGACTCCTTTCCTTCTTCCATTGTAGCATCTCGGTGTTCTCTCTTGTAGCTTGAGCAAGCTCTTCTGCCACTCTCCACCCTAAAAGAGGTTTATAAGTATTTCTTCCCTGTGAAGAAGAATAGTGAATGGATGTTTTCACTTTATTCTACAAGAAAATAGGTAAAGGGTCTCACTTAATGGCTGGTTTTCTACCGGAATGAGAACAATGACTCTACTTTGGGAAAGCATAGTAGTTGCTTTTGTGAGAAGAAGGGGATACTCTCACCAGTTCTTTTAGGTTCATGTTCCCCTTCCAAAAATTCCTGTGAAACACTTTATAATGTCACAACAAGCATGAGCTTGCCATACAAGCTGTCCCCAGTTTGGGCAAGTGTGCATTTGTGTGTGTGTGGTTAAGTGTGGTATTAAGAAATGAATAAGAACACAAACAATGAGAAATAGTATTCCCAATTGTGGACTGAGTTCAGGTGAATAGGTATGCAGGACTGATTTAAACTATTGGACATTTCCAATAAAGAT
>JAQZBX010000892.1:0-45737 GCA_029593785.1 Cabassous unicinctus
AGGCTTGTCAAAAATCACTTGACCATACATGTGAGGGTCTGTTTCTGAACCATCAATTCAGTTCCATTCATCTATGTGTCTGTCTTTATGCTAGTACCATGCTGTTTTTACCACTGTAGCTAGATAATATGATTTAAAGTCCAGAAGTGAGAGTCCTCCAACTTCACTTTTCCTTTTTAAGATGTTTCTGGCTATTCGGGATCCCTTACCCTTCAAAATAAATCTGATAATTGTGTTTTCCATTTATCTTTTAAATGCTCATGGAATTTTTATCAGGATTGCATTGAATCTTTATATCAATTTGGGTAGAATTGAATCTTAATGATATTTAGTCTTCTAATCCATGAGCATGGAATGTTCTTCCAATTATTTAGGTCTTTTTTATTTCTTTTAACAGTGCATTGTAGTTTTCTGAATACAAATGCTTTACATCTTTGGTTAAGTTTATTTCTAAATATTTGATTCTTTTAGTAATTATTGTAAATGGATTTTTTTTTCCTGACTTCCTCCTCAGATTCTCAGATTGTGCATTACTAGTATCTTTTAAAGTCTATTTCGTATAGCTACTCTGCTTTTTTTTTTTTGGTTACTGCATGTGTGGAATATCAATCTTTCATTTTCAATCCATTGGTTTCCTTGGGTCTAAGGTGAGTTTCTTGCAACAGCATATATATAACTCATATATTCTTATCCATTCCACCAGTCTGTGTTTTTGATTGGGGAAGTTAATCCATTAACATTCAATGTTATTTCTATAAAGGCAGTTATTATTTTACCCATTTTGACCTTTGGGTTTTATCTGTCATATTTTATTTTCACCACTCTTTTGAGACTTTCAGTTACTTTTACTGATGTAATCTTCATTTCTAGACTCTCTTCCAAGCCCTGTCTCCTGTCTTTTCTTTTCAGACTGTAGCACACCCTTTAGTATTTCCTACAAGGCCTGTTTCTTTGTTATAAACTCTCTCAGTTTCTGTTTATCTGTGAATATTCTAAACTCACCCTCATTTTTGAAAGACAGTCTTGCCAGATATAAGATTCTTGAGTAGAAGTTTTTCTCTTGCAGTATCTTAAATATATCATACCACTGCCTTCTTGCCTTCTTTCTGATGAGAAATTGGCACTTAATCTTATAGGGTATCCCTTATATGTTATGCATTGCTTTTTTCTTGCTGCTTTCAGAATTCTCTTTTTGTCTTCAGCATTTGACATTCTGATTAGTAAGTGTCTCAAGTTGCTCTATTAGGATTTATTTGGACACAGATATCTATGTCCTTCAATAGGCAATAGGTTGTGCTTCTTGGACATGGCTATCTAGGTCCTTCAATAGGGTTGGGAAATTTTCTATCATTATTTCTTCAAATATTCCTTCTGCCCCTTTTCCCTTCTCTTCTCCTTCTGGGACACCCATGAGGTGTATGTTTGCATGTCTTTTGCTGTCGTTTAGTTCCCTGAGACCTTGTTCAATTTTTTCCATTCTTTTCTTCATCTGTTCTTTTGTATGTTTTCTTCCAGAGGCCATGTCTTCAAGCTCACCAATCCTTTCTTCTGCCTCCTCAAATCTACCTTTAATGACTCCAGTGTATTTTTAATTTCATTTATTTACTCCTTTCATTCCTGTAAGATCTGTTATTTTTCTATGTATGCTTTCACATTCTTCTTTGTGCTCATCCAATGTCTACTTAATATCCTTAATCTCTTTAGCCATCTCATTGAATTTATTAAGGAGATTTGTTTGAACATCTATGATTAGTTGTCTCAACTTCTTTATGTCATCTTGAGACTTATCTTGTTCCTTTAACTGGGCCTTATCTTCCTGTTTCTTTGTATGGATTGTAGGGTTTTTTTATTTTGTTTTGTTTTGGGGTTTTTTTTGGAGTCTTGGCATTTGGCTTACTAGACTTGACTGTACAAGCCTGGAGGACTGATGAAGGCACACCCTTCCTCCCCTTCCTGGGACAGGGATGGAGCTGCAGGTGTAGGCAGCAATCTATGTTGTGCAGGTCCAAAATGACTGCAGTTGCCCCAGTAGACTTCCAACTATACAGTCTCTCCCAGTCAAATGTACCTGCAATTACCAGGAGAGGTTGTGCAGGTACCGCCAGCTTCCTCCCTGCCAGAGGTGGGGCTGAAGCCTAGGCGAGGGTTGCAGTCCAATCTGGGTGGAAAGACACCGGTCCCTACTGTCACTGTGATTTTCAATCAGCCTGGCTTCCCCTCATGCCGGGGAGCAGAGTCAAAATGGTGACTACCGGCCTCTTTTCCACTTGGACAAGTTCAAACTTTAGCTGTTCTTACAGTTATACTTTACTAGCTGAACTTACTAATCAGTAGCTGAAGTAAGTGGCCAATCATCTCTTCCTCCCCTGTTTTGGGGAAATGGAGCTTCCAACTCCAGTCACAGAATAGCTCCTGAGACACCTTGTACCACCAGTAGAGGATGGGCACCAGCCTCTGTGGCTCTACTTAAGAATTCCTGCAGATGGGCAGTCTCCTCCTTCCATTCTTTCAAGGATGTTGCAGGATGCTCTTCTGATTCTCCTGGAGCCCCCCAAACAGGTGCTTTAGAAATCTCTGAGTGATTACTGTCTCATAGCATGAGCTGACTCTAGGAGCTCCTTACTCTGCCGCCATCTTGCTTGTTGTTCCAGTCTGCTTTTGAAACCCTCATAATTTTTCATTTCAGTTAATGTGGTCTTCAATTCCATAGTTTCATTTGGTTCCTTTTTAAAATTTCTATCTCTTACTAAGATTCTCATACTGCTCATTCACTGTTTCCCTGACATTCTTTAGTTCTTTCTCTGTATTTTCCTTCATCTCCTTAAATATTTTCAAGATATATTTTTTAAAGACTTTGTTCAATATCTCCACATTCTGGTCTTCTTTGTTGGTGTTTTCTAGATTTTTATTCTCTTCCTTTTTCTGTTTTGTGTTTGTCTTTTACTCCTTTATTGCACACTGTACATTTTAATATTTTAAAATGTTAACTCTGAGATCTATTTCCTGAGATGTCTGGTCCTTGATTTTGTAATCAGCTGGTGATAAGACAGATTTTCTTGAGCTTCAGTCCTCCTATCAGTAAGGTCTTCCTAAGGCAAATGCAGTGTGTTGTGTCCTCATTATCTTTTCTGGGCCTGTGTCTTCTCCTGGGTTTTTGTTGGTTGGTTGTTTTAGAATTCCCCTATTTACATGAGTTTAAATGTCCCCTCTCTTTCCCAGGAGAAAAACATCCCTCTCCTGCATTTTTTAACACATCAATTTTATTGATACATATTAATAAAGCATAAATCTATCCAAAGTATACAATCAATAAAATTCGGTGTAATCACATATTTGTGCATCATCAATTCAATCATTCTTATAGCACTTATTATTCCAATAATAATAATAAACAAACAAATCTCACCATCTCTCAATCTCTCTATGCTTCCTCCACCATACATAGGCTGCTATTCTTTTTCCATCTCTCTAGTATATTTATATTTTGTAAAAAACAGTCTTATATATGCAATATCACCCATATTCGTGTTTTATATGAGGTTTTACTATCTTATACAGTCCCATGTTGCAGTTTTTAGCTTTCCTTATATCGTAATATACATCACCTTAGACTTTCCCTTTCAACCACTGGCACAACCATATAATAGCTCTGATAGTTACAAACACCATAATAAGCTTTCACCAATTCTATTCACTTCCAAAGATTTATAAACAACCTTTTTTTTTAACTAATTCTGCACAGATTAACCCTCAGCTTTCCATTCTCTACCCTCCTTCTATGACCTATACTCTAATTATTAACTCCATGAGTTTACACAATATATTTAGTTCATAATAGCACAATCATACAGTATTTTCCTTTTGTGTCTGGCTTGCTTCAAGCAACATAATGTCCTCCAGGTTCATCCATGTCATCATATGCTTCACGACTTCATTTCTTCTTACCTCTGCATAATATTCTATCATGTGTATACAACACAATTTGTTTATCCATTCATCAGTTGATGGACACTTAGGTTGTTTCCAACTTTTGGCAATCATGTATAATGCTGCTATGAACATCGGTAAGATTTTTCCTCAGACTGTCCATCTCTGTAATTCCTACATTCCTTTCCTTGTCTCAAGCTGCTTTTACCTGGAGGGCAAATTCTGGGGAGAGGGGGCATGCAGGAGATGAGTTTCCCAAGTCAGTCTTTCCAAGATGAGACAGGGTCAGGGACCCACAATACAGGTGCAGACTTGCTTCAAAGTGCCCTGGGGAGGGGGTCAGGAAGGGTGATAGGAGCTTCTTCCATGGCACCCCACAGCTGAGTTTTCTTTTTTTCTTTATTTCAAGACACTTTTATTTTTAAAATAGGTTACAACACTAAGGTTTTGGCCCATTCTGCTGTTAAATAGAAGCTACAAATGCTTGCTCAGCAGCTGAGAGGCATCCTTTAGAAGCTTGTTTGAAAGTGAATAAAAATCCATATATAAAACAAATAACTAAGTAGTTTCCATAGGAATACAGATAAGTGTGACCCCCATTTCCTAGTCTTCCATATCACTGCACCTGTGCTAACACTACTATTACAAGGATATTTCAAAACTAGCAGTAACTGAGTTAAATGGTCTCCACAAATTCCTCCATTCAGGCTAAATACAGTTAACAGCTACAAAAATGGCATTTGCTCATTAATACTAGCCAGTGCACAATTGGCTGGGTGGCATTTCATCCCACTTTCCCGAGCACAGGACACCAGCAGAGCACTGGCATTCTGTTCCTCTGCTTCTGGTGGGAACTCACAGCTCTTGATTTGCTGCATGACTTGCCACGTGGACCCGGACATCATGTAGTACACAGTGGCCTCTGGAATCCATTGAAAGTGGAAGCAGCAGCAACAGTGGAAGCAGCCGTGTTCTCAAACAATATCCAATTGCCCACATGCATTTCTGGCAGATCATAGCACATCCGTCCCGATATGCTAGATGAATACTTCTCATCTGGTTTGGGTCTCTTTTGCAGAAGGGGCTTTTCCTGTGCATGATGATAAAGGATGCAATTAAATAACCCATATACGCTGTCTTTCACATAACACATAAAGTTTGTTCACTCAATTCATCTTCATTGTCAGAACCTGTCTGTGCCTTTAATACAATTTTTTCAGCAATGATGTTCACTGCAAGTGTGAAAGTTGATGCAACGTAATATTGGCCTGGCTCAGCTATGATTTTTACTCCAGAATCTGACAGAAAATATTTGTCTCATGCTGGATTGATAACACTGGTGATCTCTTCAAATTTAAGCTTTACTTCATCAGAGCCAGGAAATCCACTGCCAATATCAAGCATATACATGGTGAAATCAACCTCAGTTCCCATGTCAAAGATACAGTGGGCATCAGAGATGGCCTACATGAAGGTTTCAGGATCAGTACAATCACTTCCCACATGGAAGCTGACACCGATGACATCACTATCCTCTTTAACCCGTTCCAAAAGAAGCCTGCTGGTTTTGAGTGTGACTCCAAATTTAACCCTGAGGTGACAGGCTGCTTTGGAGTCATCAGTGACAATCTGCAAATTGCCTTTGGATGTGCCCTGGCCACTTTCATCAACTCGACTTTGCTGTCAAAGTCATCATCTCAACTCCATTATTGGCTGCATACTTAATTTGAGACACTTGTTTACAAGGGTTTGCATAGATTATCCTCTCTGGCAGCACCACAAGACTCTGCACCAAATGGATTTCAGTCTTGCTCGCACAGTCAAATCCTGACACTGTGGCAGCCAGGGTCTTCGATATGGCTCGATGTGATGGTTAGGCTAATGTGTCAACTTGGCCAGGTAATTGTGCCAATTTGTTTCGGCTAATTGTAATACAAGGACATTTATGGACTTCAGTCACCAGTGAGTTTACTGCATAGATAGCTGATTACATCTGCACCAATCAGGGAGATTGCCATCAGCAATGAGTGATGCTTTATCCAACCAATTGAATACCTTAAAAAGAGGAAGTGATTTCAGCATTCAGAGAGAATTTCCCAGCTTGTCTTTGGACAGCCAACGTCTCCCAGAAACTCATCAAGGACCTTGATTGGACTTTCATCGGAGCCCCTGGTTTGCAGCCTGCCTGTGGAACCTGGACTTGTGCATCCCCACAGTGACATGAAAGACTCTTATAAAATCTCATACTACTGACAGATATCTCCTGTTGATTTTGTTTCCGTGGAGAACCGTGACTAACACAGCTTGATACCGGGAGTGTTCTTGGGGAACAGAATCTTAAACATGGGATGTCTGAGGTGGTTCTGGGAGTTTTGCAATTGCCTCTCTACTCTAATTGGGCTCAAGGGTACTAATGACTCCCTTTCCAATAATGAAGAGGCCACTAACAGTCCATGGCATGAATTGGCAATAGAGATACGCAAAATGGCATCACTGGATTCTCCTACTTCCATGCTTATAAGAAGCAAGGTTCTGGGTGAAAGTGTTTTCAACTCCTTAGCAGAGTTTTGTGGAGACAAAAGGTATAATGATGTTGGCTGGCTCCTCCTAGATACTCTGGATACAGTTACAAAAGAAAGAGATGAGCTAAAGGCTTCAAATTTGAAACTTAAATGCCATGTGAATGATGTGAAAGTTTCTATGTGTGCTCTGAAAGAAAATCTTGTCCCCTGCAGCCTGTGGGCCTGAGATATCTGAGAACCAAACTCAAACTCTCATTGCATGAGTAACAGAGTTACAAAGGAAACTAAAATCTCAACCCCACAGGGTTTCTGCAATTAAAGTGAAGACATTGATTGGAAAGGAGTGGAACCCAGAGGATTGGGATGGAGACATATGGGAGATGATAATATTGGTGGGGCTGTTTCCAATGGTTTGGCTGGATGGTCAAGGACTTGGAAAGAATATGATTGGAAAATTGGTGACAAAGTGATTTGGGGAAGAGGTATGTGGATAGACCTTTCTGAGTGGAAATATTTGTGTCCCACATGAATGCTCACTAGAGGGTGACTTTAGCAGAGGAAGATTTTAATAATCAAGTGGATAAGATGACCCACTCTGTGGCTAATGCTCAGCCTCCTTCCCCAGCCACTCCTGTCATTGCCCAAAGGGCTCAAGAACAAAGTGGCCATGGAAGTAGGGATGGAGGTTATGCATGGGCTCAGCAACATGGACTTTCCCTCACCAAGGCTGACCAAACCAATCACAAGTGAAGAGATTGAAACATTATCAAAAACCTCCCAAAGATAAAAAGTCCAGGACCAGATGGCTTCACAGGTGAATTCTACCAATCATTCTAAGATGATCTAATACCAATCTCAATCAAGCTCTTAAAAAAAATAAACAGGAAAAAATGCTACCGAACTGATTCTATGAAACCAACATCACCCTAACACCAAAATCAGGTAAAGTTACATGAAAAAGGAAAATGACAGACCAATATCTCTGATGAATACAGATGCAAAAATCCTCAACAAAATACAAACAAAATCCAAAAGCACATTAAAAGAATTATACACCACAATTAAGTGGGTTTCACCCCAGATAAGCGATGGTGGTTCAACACAAGAAAATCAATTAGTATAATAAACCACATTAATAAATTGAAGAAGAAAAACCACACGATCCTCTCAATTGATGCAGAAAAGGCATTTGACAAAATATAACACCCTTTCTTGATTAAAAAAACACTCCGAAAGATAGGAATAGAAGGAAGGTTTCTCAATATGGTAAAGTGCATATATGAAAAACCTACAGCTAGCATTGTATTCAATGGTGAAAGACTGAAAGCTTTCCCACTGAGATCAGGAACAAGACAAGGATGCCCACTGTCACCATTATTATACAATACTGTGCTAGAAATTCTAGCTAGAGCAATTAGACTAGACAAGGAAATAAAAGGCACCCAAAAAATTTTTTTAAAAAAAGGCACCCAAAGAGGAAAGGAAGAATTAAAACTTTCACTATTCGCTGATGACATGATCCTATATCTAGAAAATCCTGAAAAATCCACAACAAAACTGCTAGAATTAATAGAAGAGCTCAGCAAAGTGGTGGGATACAAGGTTAATACACAAAAATCAATAGCATTCTGTACACTACTGATGTGCAGTCTGAGGAGGAAATCAGAAAAAACATTCCATTAATAATAGTGACTAAAACAATCAAATATTAGGAATAAACTTAACCAAGGACATAAAAGACCTGTATTCAGAAAACTAAAAAAACATTGCTAAAAGAAACTGAAGAAGAGTTAAATAAATGGAAGGACATTCCGTGTTCATGGATTGTAAGACTAAGTATCGTTACGATGTCAATTCTACCCAAACTAATTAACAAATTCAATGATATTCCAATAAAAATCCCAACAAAAAGGGCTTCTGTCGTGAGTGGCACATGTAGGGTGCCTCATTTGCTCTTCGTGCGGAATCGACATCAAGAGATTTCGAAAGCATAATTTCTGTTACTAGGGCTGCTGGTGACCGTTGGTCCCAGAGCGCCCCCCCCCTCCAACCCCGCCAAAAAAAAAAAAAAAAAAAAATCCCAACAGCCTTTTTTGCGCAAATCGAAAAGTCAATAATCAAATTTATTTGAAACGGTAAGGGGCCCCAAATAGCAAAAAAATATCTTAAAAAAGAAGAATGAAGTTGCATGACTCTCATTTCCTGACTTGAAAGCATATTACTTAGGTACAGTGGTAAAAGCAGCATGGTACTGGCATAAGGACAGACAGATTGACCAATGCAACTGAATCAAGAACTCAGAAATTGACCCTCACATCTTTAGTCAAGTGATTTTTGACAAGGCTATTAAGCCCACCCACCTGGGCCAGAACAGTCTATTCAACAAATGGTGCTGGGAGAACTGGATATCCATATCTAAGAGAAAGAAAGAAGACCCCTATCGCATACCTTATACAAAAATTAACTCAAAATGGATCAAGGATTTAAATATAAAAACAACAACTATAAAACTCCTGGAAGAAAATGTAGGAAAACATCTTCAAGATCTTGTGGTAGGTGGTAGTTTTTTAAACCTTATGCCCAAAGCATGAGCAACAAAAGAAAAAAATAGATAAATGGGACCTCCTCAAAATTAAACATGTTTGCACCTCAAAGGACTTTGTCAAAAGGGTGAAAAGGCAGCTGACTCAATGGGAGAAAATATTTGGCAATCACATATCTGATAAGGGTTTACTATTCATGATATATAAGGAAATCACACAACTCAACAATAAAAAGACAAAGTATCCAATTAAAAAATGGGCAAAAGACTTGAAAAGACAACTGTCCAAAGAAGAAATACAAAAAGTGAAGAAACATATGAAAAAATGTTCAACATCAGTAGTGATTAGGGAAATGCAAATCAAAACTACAATGAGATATCATTTCACACCTATATTCAACAAAGTTGAATATAGACTTGCCATGGGACCTGGCAATACCATTGCTAGGTATATACCCAGAAGAACTGAGAGCAGTGACACGAATAGATATCTGCACACCAATGTTCATATTAACATTATTCATAATAGCCAAGAGTTGGGAACAACTCATGTGTCCATCAACTGATGAATAAGTAAATAAATTGTGGAGTATACACATGATGGAATATTATGCAGTGTTAAGAAGAAATAAAGTCATGAAACACATGACAACATGAATAAACCTAGAAGACATTATGTTGAGTGAAGCAAACCAGACACAAAAGGAAAAATACTCTATGATTGCCCTATTCTGAACTAAATATATTATGTGAAATATGAATATGGGTAGAATTGCATATATAAGACCATTTTCCTTTGAAGGTGAACAAATGTAAGTTAATAGTACAAAATGTTAATATCAGACCAAAAAAACACATTATACTAAGTAAAGGAGACCAGACACAGTAGAGTACTACATATTGTATGATTCCATTTATATAAAATGTAAATATAAACCAATTTATAAGTGAAAGTAGATTAGTGGTTATGTAGGTCTGAGGAAGAAATGCTAAGGGATGTGGAGTCTTTCTTTTTGGAGTAATGAAATTATTCTAAAATTTTTGAGATGATGAATGTACAACATTGTGATTATACTAAAAGCCATTGATTATACACTTAGGATAGGTTAGCCAGAAACAGCAGCTAGTACCGTGGGGGAAGAAGCATGGAGAGATTGAGAGGTGAGGAATTGTCTTGTCTGTTTGTTATTTTTTAAATTATTATTATTGAAATAATGAAAATGCTCTAATAACAATTGAAGTGATGAACACACGACTATGTGATTATAGCAAATACCATTGAATCTAACTTTGGATGAATTGTATGTTTATTAATATGTATCAACAAAATTGATATGTTGAAAAAAAAAAAGACTTTTCCTGGAAAGGAAGTGTGTTTGCTTCTGCTAGGTTCCTAGTCTAGGTTCTGCTTGTGGCCATTTTAAACTAAATTCATCACTTGGAATTTTTTTTGGACCATCCAGTTTTGTCACTTTGGCTTGCAAATATGCTTGCTCAAGGGTTGGATGTAGTTCAAAGTTCTCAAGGATGGATTTACTTTTTGTTTTCCTTTTGCTTACTCAGCATCAAAACACCTTTCCTGATAGTAGCTGAGTATGCGGGTGCGGGAATTGAGAAGGTTTTTTTTTTTTTCTCAGTTCATCTTTACACCAAAGGTGTGGATATTTGGAGCCCCAACTTCTCATCATGAATGGGCCTTGGGCTTTGGCTCCCAAGTTGGCCCACATTGAGAAATGCTCTTAGGAAAAAGAACCTAAGGTATTTCCTTCACCTCTCTGGTTTCCTGCTTTCACTTAAATTCTGACCTGTTAATTTCTTGGTCTCTTGTCACTTCTTCAATGCTTTTAAGAAAGATTTTTCTTAAAATTATCTAGCATTTTAAAATGTTTTCAGTAACAGCATTGATCCAAATGATTTAGGCTGCCACAGTCCTGGAACCACTTGGAAGAGTTGTTTTCAGTTGCATATCCTTCACACATTGGATTTATGCCTATTTTGAGTGGCTTTCAGATGCCCTTGATGACATTCTAGCTATTGATATTATGACCATGTCAACGTATTCTTCACTTAATAGTTTCCTGCACTACTAGCTTTGCTGACATAGTCTCCTTTTCTCTCCCATTACCTCTGCTTCCCTGGAACTATCTGATATACAGACTCCCATCCCTCATGGGGCAAACTTCAAGAAGGGTTATATTAACAGAAAACAATCTTAGATAACATTAAAACACAAATTCTTAGTCACAAATGTCCTATTCCTAATGCCTAAGGAAGCCAATTGCCCCAAAATTCTGTGTTGTTTCTTCTTGCACACTGACCTTCCTCTCAGCTTATATATATTCCCTGAGGCATTAACACTTTCAAGACTCTTAGCCTAGTGCTTCTCAAACTGTGAAGACACAGCCTAGTACATGTGAATCATCTGGGGGATCTTATCAAATGGAGATTCTGATTCATTAGATCTGGGATGGGTCCCAAGTTTCTATACTTTTGACAATCTCCCAGTGTTATTGATGCTGCTGGTTCACAGGCCACACTTTGCGTAGCAAGATCTTAGACAATGTCACGTCTCTGATGAACACTTACTCAATTATGTGCTCCTACCATTTAAGATTAAAAAATAAATTTATTTCTTTGTACAATGTACATTTCTTTCCTGTACTGTTATTTTTCAAAGTTGTATATCTTTCTTCCTGAGCAGAGTTATATCTTTCCATTTAATTCACAATTCTCCCATTATCTCTATCATACTATATCCCCCAATCATGAGAAGCTGGAGTTATGCCAACAATTCACAAAGTTGTGGCTAAGTAGAAGCACTTGTTTATTATAGAAACTTCAGAATGATGCCTTTTGCTCACACTGGTCATGTAATGTGGCCTTTTTACAAGACCAGTGCTCTGATCCCTGAGCTATGGAGACTCTATATCAATGTGGCCTTTTTAAATTAAATTTCCCCTTTTAAACTTTAAAGTAGTATAAAGTATAAATAATTGGAAACGATTATTCTTAAACATTTTCAAATTTACATTGTATTTAGCACAAGAAATAAAATAATATTGCAGCTCAATAAAATGTTTTTTTAAGATTTATTGTTTATTCCCCCTCCCCCACCCTGCTGTTTTTGTGCTCACTGTCTGCTCTCTCTGTCCATTTGCTCTGTGTTCTTCTGTGTCTGCTTGTCTTCTCTTTAGGCATCACTGGGAACCAATCCTGGGACCTTCTGGAGTGGGAGAGAGGCACTCAATCTCTTGCACCACCTCAGCTCCCTGGTCTGCTGCATCTCTTATTGTCTCTCCTCTGTGTCTCTTTTTGTTGTGTCATCTTGCTATGCCAGCTCTCCACGTGGGCCAGCTCAATAAAACGTTTACCTCTTTGCTGAATTATTTCAGAGTTTCAGAGTCACACATTTTAGCATATTACCTTCATATTAGCAAGAAAAGTATGACTTCATTTCCTTACCCACTTGGTAGCAGGAAAGTCAGAGGAGAAATGTTATTTAAAATTCTCAGTTAGTAGCATATCAGTGGCTTGATTGTTTTCTTGTTCTAGCAAGTAAATATTGAGTTAACGCTAAGTTTAACTCCCTATCAGGATTGTTTCTCACTGTCCCCCCTCCTTCACAGGAAAATGGGCAAAGAGGAGAGCCTGTGGGTCTCATGGTAACGGGCTGAGGATCTCATGGTAATGGGGACACAGTGGAAGGCCCATGGTCTGGTCTTAACATGCATTTGCTGCTATTTATAGGCTAGCTGGTCTGGTCATGCTCTGTACTTCTGATTGGCATTTATGGCTTAAATCTGCAGCTGATATAACTCCTGTTTCCTTCTTCTGCTCAGGCAGTGTTCTGGATTATTCAACCTTCTACCCTGACTATCTATGCCTCACCTAGGATCTTCCTGGCACAGTGGACAATAGACCCTCTGAGGTCTGGCTGTGACTTCCATTGGCCTCTGGTCCAAAAAGCCCATACTACAACCTCAGCTATCACTTACACCTGCCACAGCAACCCCTCAGGCCTCTCTACCTTCTGCATCCCCCTAGAGCATATGAGAACTTCTTGGTCACCTCCACACAATATGGGAGTCCAAATGTTTCAAGAAGGCTAACTTATGTTCTCTTTCTAAATTTGTGCTGTGCAGCCATTTTACCCTCCTGCTCAGCCCACCGCATTCTGCTGTGTAGCCACCTTGAATGCAGTTTCTTCCCAGGGTTCTAAATGGGGAATGGAACTGTAGTCCCTATGCTCTCAATTTTCTCTCAAATCTAGCTAAAATTCCTCCCCTGGGATTTTAGCCTGGGGCTGCAGGAGTTGGGTAGTCAGGACCACATTTGTTTTGCCACCTACTTGCTTTTCCTACTCCACTCTTTCCTTCTTCCCACATTCATGGGGCCAGAAGAGACTCTTTACCCCTTTCCTTCCTATATTACCTAGACTCCCTTATACCATCTCTTCCTCCTCCACCAGGAGACTGAGCACAATGGGATAGCCAGCACAGTGGAACGAACATTCTCCATACATCACAGAAATATAATCTATCATCTGAGTATCCTGGCTTGGTTCTTAATATAGAAGCATTAGACAACCTTGAACGTAGGAATTATCAAGGTCATCGTTTAGTATCCTCCCAAAGTAGGGCTTGTCACCCTCAGCACTATTGACATTCTAAGTCAGATAATTGTTTAGGTACAGGAGACTGTCCAGTGCATTGTAGGAATCTTAGCAGCATCCCTGGCCTCTGCTCATTACTTTCCAGTAGCCTCTCCACCCACCTGCACTCAAGGTTGTGTAACTGAAAACGTCCTCTACCTCTCTGGCAGCTGCTTAAAAGCTTGGATTCCCAAGGACTTGGCCTCTCTCCATTCTGCATTCCTTCTCTAGGGCATCTCATCTCTTCCTAAGGATTTAAATACCATCTATAGGGAAGCGGGAGTGGCTCAGTCGATAGAGCCCCCGTTTACCATATGGGAGGCCCCGGGTTCGCTTCCCGGGGCCTCCTTGTGAGGGCAGGCCAGCCCGCGCGGCGCCATGGGCTGATGCAGCGGGACCTCACAGCAAGGGGAAGATAAGCAGACACGGAGAAAACACAGCGAATGGACACAGCAAGCACAAGCAGCAAGGGGGGATAAATAAATAAATAAATAAATAATACTTATTAAAAAAAATAGTAATAAATAAATAAATACCATCTATATGCTGAGAACTACCAAACTGATTTCTCTTACTCAAATCAGTAACCTTTGCTAATATCTCATCCCTCTGACCCCTAAATGTTGGTGTGACCCATGTTCAATAATTGAAATGTTTGTTCTAGCAATGTTCATTTCCTTGTGATCTCAGGCTTGTAGCTCTACATGCTGTCTATACCCTGATGACTATCAAATTTACCCCTCTAGATCAGACTCTCCTTTAAACTCTTGATTTTATATCCTGCTGGCTACTTGGATTGTCACTTGGATTGTCACTTGGATGTCCAATAGATATTCCAAACCTAACAGATAAAAAATTAAATTCCTGATTCCCTCTCTACCTCCCAACCTGCTCCTTCCACTGTTTTTGCCATCTCAGTTAACAGTAAATCCATACTTCCAGTTGCTTAGCCCCAAAATCTTGGGTGTCATCTCTCTCTCACATCCTACATTTCATTCTATCAGCAAATCCTGACATCTATACTTTTATAATATATCCAAAATCCTTCCTTTATGATCCTCTGCCAAGCCACACCTTTATCTTTCAACTGGATTATTGTGATAGCCTTACTTTAATACTTCTTGCTCCATATACAGTCTATTTTCAACATAGCAGACACAATGATCCTGTTGAAGCAAAAATAAGATCATGTCTGTCTCCTACTTAAAGCCCTCCAATGGCATCCTACCACACTTAGAATAAGTCTAAGTTCCTTGCCAAGGCAACAAGGCCTTGTGTGGTCTTTAATGGTATCTCCAAACTCATTTACTCATTTTCTACTATTCTTTCCCCACATTCAAGTCAGTGACCTCCTTGCTGTTCCTATACATCAGACTTCCTTCTATCTTAGGGCCTTTGCATTTGTTATTTCCTCCGTCTGGAACTTTTTTTTCCTACAAATAACCCTAAGGCTTGCTCCCATGTGTCCTTTCTAGTTTTTGCTCAAATATGTTATCAGCGAGTCCTTCCTTAACCTTGCTATATTCAAAATCTTCTCCACACCACTCCCTATACCCCTTTGTTTTTTTGTTTTGTTTTGTTTTTTGTTTTGCTTTTTTTCCCCACATTTTTTATTTTTTAAAAGATACTTCGATTACATAAATGCTACAGAGAATATATAGGAGATTCTCATATGCCCCGCTCCCCACACCTCCCACATTTTCCCACATTAGCAACATCTTTCATCAGTGTGGTACATTCATTGCACTTGATAAACACATTTTGGAGCATTGCCACTAAGCATGGATTATAGTTTACCCCTTTGCCTTCTTTTTCTTCATAGCAGTTATCATCACCTAACCATGTTTACTTGTTTATTTTCTATCTCACCTGTACTAGAATGTAAGTTCCATGAGAGAGAGGCCTATTATTCATGCAATGCTACAAACAGCTCCTGGCAAACAATAGATACTCAATAAATAACTTGTTGAGTCAATGAATGAAACCTCTCTACTGAACACCAGATTCAAGGCATGTTCTCTGATCAGGGTTTCACAAGATTGCAATCAATGTATTGCATTCTCATCTGGAGTGTTAACTGGGAAATAATTTGCTTCCACGCTCACTCAAGTTGCTGGTAGAACTCCTTTTCCTTGCAGCTGTATGGAAGACGACCCCTACTTTTTGTTGGCTATTGGCTGGAGGCCACGTCCAGATCCTAGAGGTCACCCACAGTCCAAGAGGTTGCCTGCAGTTCCTTGCCATGTGAGTATATATCCCAATTTAACACATTTAGTAGCCACTATATTCTTTATCACCATACACTCACAACAAGAAAAAAAGTCAGTTTCACTGAAGAATAACTTTGAAACCTATTAATTTGATTTAATTTGATTAAACCTCAAACCTTAAATACACAATATATATATAACTTATTGAAATGGAAAGTACACATAAAGAACTGCTGCTGCATCCCAAAGCATGGTATTTGTCTTGAAGAATAGCAATTGTGTGGTTGTTTGAGTTGAGAGCTAAACAATTACTGTTTTTTTTTCCCCTTAAACACCATTTTTACTTGAAAGAAGGACAAACTATGGCTATTCAGATTTTAGTATTTGGTAGACATTTCCAAAATATTATCAAAGTAAGGCTGACAGTATTAAACCGCCCTTGCATCCCTAAATGAACCCCACTTAGTCATGATGTATTAACTCTTCATTTACTGTTGGGTTATATTTGCTAATATTTGTTAGAGATTTTGTGTTCATGTCCAGGAAGGATATTAGTAGTTTTCTTGTCTTGTAATTCTTTGGATTTGGTATCAGAATAATACAGCCTTCATAAAATGAATTGAAAAATGTTTCTTCTTCTCTTTTTTAGAAGATCTTATGTAGAATTGGCATTTTGTTCTTTAAATGCATGGTAAGTAAAATTTGCTAACCATCTAGGCTTGGAGTTTTCTTTGTGGAGAGATTTTTGACTACAAATTCAATTTCTTCTAAAGATATGGGGCCATTCAGGTTATCTGTCTCTTCTTGAGTGAGATTTGGTATTTGTGTCTTTGTTGTGTTTTTTTTTTTTTTAAAGATACTTAGATTACATAAATGTTGCATAAAAAATATAGGGGATTCCCATATGCCCCACTCCCCACATCTCCCACACTTTCCCAAATTAACACTGTCCCTCATTGGTGTGGTACATTCATTGCAATTGATGAACACATTTTGGAGCATTGCCACTAAGCATGGAATACAGTTTACATTGTAGTTTACACACTCTCCCACCCAATTCTGTAGGTTGTGTCTTTAAAAGTCACCTAAGGTAAGGATTGGCACACTTTTTCTTAAAGTGCCAGATAGCAAATATTTTAGGCTTGGTGGCTGTGCAGTTTCTGTTGCAAATACTCAGCCATAGATAAAATGTAAACAAATGGGTGCATGTATTTACAAAATAGGCAATGCCTATCTCTAATTTTTCAGATTTATTGCATTAAGTTGTTCATAATATACCACTATTATTCTTTAAATATCTCTAGGATCTATTTTGCTGTGACCGCTCTTGTTTCTAATATTGGCAATTTCTGTCTTCTCACTTTTTCTTGATCAGTCTGGCTAGAGGTTTATCATTTTTATTATCTCAAAAATCAGCTTTCAGTTTCATTAATTTTCTCTATTTTTCCTATTTTCATTTATTTGTACTTTATCTTTATTTCCTTCTGCTTTTTAAAGATTTTTAAAAAACTTTTTATTTTGAAAAAAATTTCAGGTATACAGGAAAGTTGCAAAAGTAATACAAAACCTATACAGATAACTCCAACATACCTCTCCCCCATATTCAGATCCACCAATCTATCCATCTATCAATCCATCTGTCTGTATTTCTCTATCTACCAATTTTCAAAATATTTGAGAGTAGATTATATACCTCATGTTCCTTAAACATAATACTTCCATATACATTTCTAACAAGGATATTCACTTATGTAGCCACCTTAAGTTCAAGGATCAAGTTCAAGAACTTTAACATTGATATAAAGCTTTTAGTCTATATTCCAATTGTTTCATATGTCCAAATAATGCCCTTTTGGGCTTTTTCTCCTGCATTATTAGATCCAGTCTGGGATCATGTATTGCATTTATTGTCATCTTTTTAGTTGCTCTTTTTAAAAATTTAAAAATTATGGAAACATGTACAACACAAACTTTTCCCATCTCTACCACTCCCAAGCATGCATTCAGTGGGATTGATCATTCACAATGATGTGCTACCCTCACCACCATCAATTACCAGAACTTTCCCATCACCCAAAACAGAACCCCTATCTCCATTATGCATTAATTCCCCATTCCCACTTGCCCCTGCCCCTGGTAACTTGTATTCTACTTTCTGTCTATGTGTTTGTATATTCTAGCTATTTCATATATGTGGAATTATATAATATTTGTCCCTTTGTGTCTGACTTATTTCACTCAATATGATGTCTTCAAGGGTCATCCATGTTGTCATATTTATCAGAACTTCATTACTTTTTAAGGTTGAGTAATATTCCATTTATGGATATACCACATTTTGTTTATCCATTCGTCTGCTCATGGACATTTGGGTTGCTTCCACCTTTTAGCTATTGTGAATAATGTTGCTATGAATATTGTTACACCAATATCTGTCTGGATCCCTGCTTTTAGTTTTTGGGGTATATACCTAGAAGCTGGATTGCCAGGTCATATGGTAGTTCTATGCTTAACTTTTTGAGAAACTACCAAACTGTTTTCCACAGTGGCTGCACCATTTTACATTCCTACCAATAACATTTGAAGGTTCCTACTTCTCCGCATACTCACCAGCACATACTATTTTCTGTTATTCAATAATAGTCATTCTAGTTGCTGTGAGATGGTATCTCATTGTGGTTTTGATTTGCATTTCCCTAATGGCTAATGATGTTGAGAATTTTTTCATGTACTTATTGACCATTTGTATATCTTCTTTGGAGAAATGTCTATTCAAGTCCTTTGCCCATTTTTAATTTGGTGGTTTGTCTTTTGTTGTTCAGTTTCAGCAGTTCTTTTTGTATTCTGGATTTATAACTGCTTATCAGACATATGGTTTCCAAATATATTTTCCCATTTTGTGGGTTTTTTTTTTTCACTTTCATGATAATGTACTTAGATGCACAAATGTTTTTAATTTTGACAAAGTCCATTTTATCTATTTTTCTTTTTGTTGCTTGTGCAACATTAAGCTGAGGAGATTGCCTTCAGCAATGAGTGATGCCTCATCCAATCAGCTGAAGACCTTAAAAGAAGAAGTGAGTTCAGCATTCATGGAGAGAATTCCCCTCTCTACTTCAGACAGCCAGCATCTCCTGGGGAACTCGAGGACCTTTATCGGTGTCCCTGACTTGCAGTCTGCTGTACGGAATTTGGACTTGTGCATCCCCATGGTCATGTGAGACAATTTTATAAAATCTCATACTATTGACAGATATCTCCTGTTGTCTCTGTTTCCCTAGAAAATCCTGACTAATATAGCCATCAATGTGTGGATTTATTTCCTAACTCCGAATTCTATTCCATTGGTCCATTTGTCTGTCCTTGTGCCAGTACCACACTGTTGATTACTATAGCTTTGTAATTAGTTTTGAAATCAGAAAGTATGAGTCTTTGTTCTTTTTTATCTTCTTATTTTTGGCTTAAATGGCTTGTTTTTTCTAGTTTCTTAAAGTAGAGATTCTGATTATTCATTTGAGATTTTGTTTTCTAATACAAGTAATTACTGCTATACATTTCCCTCTGAACCCTGGATATCCATGTCACACAAATTTTTATATGTTGGGTTTTCATATTCATTCAGTTCTAAATTTTTCCAATTCTTTGACCCATGGATCATTTAGAAGTACATTGATTAATTTCCAATTATTTAGGAATTTTCCAGGTATCTTTCTTTCTGTTATCAATTTCTATATTTAATTCCATTGTGGTCAGAGAGAGAGCATACTTTGTGTGATTTCAATTCTCATCAATGAGTTTAGATTTGCTTTATGACAGAATATGGTCAACCTTGATGAATATTTCATGCACACTTGAAAAGGATGTGGATTCTCTTGTTCTTAAGTAAAGTGTTCTATATCAACTAGGTGAAATTAATTGTTGTTTAGGTCTTTTATATTCTTATACATTTTTATTTACCTGTTCTATTATTTACTGAGAGGAATACTAAAGACTCCAAATAGTATGGATTTTTCTATTTCTCCTTGCAGTTCTATCAGCTTTTAAAGATCTTTTTTTTGGATGTGTGCATACTTAGGATTGTTAAATACTCTTGATGAATTGACCTCTTTATCATTATGTAATGTCCTACTTTATCCCTGCTAACAGTCTTTGTTCAACTGTCTCCTTTGTCTGATATTAATATAGCCATCACTTCAGCTTTCTTTTGATTACTGTTTGTATATTATCTCTTTCCATCCTTTAACTTTTAACCTATCTTTATCTACATACTTAGAGTCATTTTTGTAGACAGTACATAATAAAGTTTTACTGTTTTAATCCAATCTGCCTATCTCTGCCTTTTAATTGGGGCATGTAGATCATATACATTATGTATTGCTATGGGTGAATTTAATAGGTGTTTCCTATTCCATTTTGTTATTTTCTTGCCTTCTTTTTAGACTATTTCTTATTATTCCATTTTACCTCCATTATTGGCTAATTATATATTTTTATATTTTTAGTGGTTGCTCAAGGGCTTACATACATCTTTAACTTATCACAATTTACCTTCAAATAGTATTATACTGCTTGACATATAAAGTGAACCCTTACAATAGTATACGGCCATGTTCTTCCTCACATTTTTGTACTATTATTGTCATAGACTTTACTTTTACATATGTTAGGGAATCCTATATTACATTTTACTGTTTTTGCTTTAGACCAGGGGTGAGCAAATTATGGCCAGCAGGCCAAATTGAGCCCAGATTATATTTTTAAATAGTCCCTATCTAAGAATGGTTTTTATATTTTTAAAGGGTGGTAATAAAGGGGGTAGAGAGAGAGGAAGAGAAAGAGAAACTTTTTTTTTCCTTTGGTTATCTTCAAGATCTTTTCCTCTATCTTTGGTTTTCAGCAGTTTGACTATGATGTGTCTAGATGCTTTTGCTTTTGTTTGTTTGTATTTCTCTTTATTGGGGTTGAGATTCACAGATCTGTAATTTGTTGTCTTTCATTAGTTTTGGAAATTTCTCTCATCTCTTCAAATATCTATCCTGCTCTGTTTTCTCTCTCTTCTCCTTCTGGGACTCCAATTACATATATGTTAAACTGTTTATGTTGTCCCACAGCTCTTGGGTTCTCTGCCCTGTTTTATTCAGTGTATTCCTCTTGGCATTTCAGTTTGAATAATTTCCCATTGACCTATCTTCAGATTAACTGATTCTTTCCTAAGCTCTGTCTACTAAAGATCCCATCAAAGGAATTATTCATTGTTGCTACCATGTTTTTTATTTCTAGCATTTCCATCACTACTGAAAATTTAAAATTGTTTATATAGGTTGCCTACCTTTTCTACTAGATCTTTTAACATATTAATCATAAAGTCTGGCAGTTCCAACATCTGGGTCATTTGTGAGTTTAGTTGTTTTATCTCTTGACAATGGATTGTTCCCTCTTACGTTTTATAGGTTTATCATTTTTTAAACTGAAGGCCAGGCATCTTGTGGAAAAGAACATTAGAAACTGACGTAAACAGTATTTATTCCTGGTAATTAGTTTGGGAGATTGAGTCAAGCAAGTCAGTCAGAATGGGTTTGGATTTTATTGCTTCTGTTTTTACCTTTGGTGCACTAGAGTTCTGCGTGTTCCTCCAATGATAGGCTGCTATTACCTTGTACTTAGAACAGTATCTGAGTGGGGAGAGATGTAGCTCAAGTGGTTGAGTGCCTGCTTCCTACATATGAGGTCCCAGGTTTGATCCCTGGTACCGCCTAAAAGCAAAAACAACAAAGAAACAAGCAAATGAAAAAACCAACTCAGGGGAGCCATTGTAGCTCAGTGATTGAGTGCCAGCTTCCCACATACAAGGAAGGTCTGGGGTTCAATCCCCGGCCCTGCTACCTCAAAAAAAATAATAATAATAATAATTATAATAATATCTGAATGCCAGAGGATTTTTCCTCAGTATTTCCACTCCATCCTCAGATCTCAGCAGTCCCTGCTTGCTTGTGTCACTGAGACTTGTCATTCCACAATCTTGTTCTCCCCTAAATGGTAAATACTGTTGCTTATTATTCAACGCTAACTCATGGTAGGTTAGGTGGGGTTCTTAGTTCTTCTGTTCCAGTCTCAGACCTAGATAGGGCCCATGAATCTGGGTCTTGGGGTGGGGCCTTCTCAGAATCTCTGCCCTCTCCTCCCCCCCGCCCCCCGTTCCATGACAGCCACATACAGTAGGAGCATCTTTCACCATTCTTTAACAAGAGAGATTTTCCTGTGCCTCTCCTAGTGATAGCAATTCTCTGCTTGGTATTGGTGCAGGATCCTGGACCCAAGAGGTATTTTACCTCTCCTCAGGGGCAAAGAGTTTTTGCTTTTACCCTCCTCCAGAAGCAATCTTTGCCCAGGCCCTGGGAGCAGTAAGGTTAGTTCTTTCTCCCCCAGTGGCTAATGACTTGTTTCATATGAGAAAAAAGGTCAGAGGAAATGGATGTTGTTTCATGCCTGTCTCCCAATTTAATTTGTTCAACACCACCTACAATGCCTATGTCACTGAGGGGTCTCTTTCTTTCCAGTCTCCTATTCCAATTTTTCTCATGAGCACCCATTGAAGGCTTGTAAGGAGTTCCCAAGTAAATGTAAACTGTTGTCATGTCAGGGGATCCTACTTATTCTAAACTAATATTCTAGCCCACACTTGGCCTTTGAGAATTCTTTAAAATTTTACCTGATTTCTGTTGGGAGACATTCTCCTTGGCTCTCTCAATTTTCTGCATGATTTGTGAGTAAAAGCATTGACTTGCCTTTGTTCTGGACCTTTTCAAAGATGTTATATAACAGCTTGGGAAGATAGAGATAGCATGTGGCTCTAGAGGAAAGGGCAGGTTTGCTTATGTCCATTATAATAAAGGTATCTCCTTCCAGAGCAAAGTGAAGGCATGATTAATACACACAAAACATTTGTGTTCCCTAAGCTTAGGGTTTCTCCTCTATAATGCAACCCACTTCATGGGCAGGTATCACCTCTTCCCTTCACACTGTAGGATTGTGCTCAGGGAACCAGCACATATGCTGCTATTCTGGTTAATGCTATTGCTGTAATAAAGTCCTTTGTCTCTGATTCAAGAAACTGTGGAAAGGTAACTTAACTTCCAGGAAATGTAAAATCTCAGACACTTCCACGTTCTCAATAATTTCTTCTCTCTTGTTTTAAGGGCAGTTTCCCAAGTTCTGTCAAAGATGAAACAGTTTGTGTGTCCTGTCTCTCCTTATAGGGACTTGTCACTTCTTTGGAATTCAGTTTCCTTTTCTGATGGGTTTAAGAAAAGTTATGTAATTTTTTTCTTGTTAAGATGAAAGTAGCATTCTCTTGAAGCTTTCCACATCTTGAATAAAAGCATAACTCTCAAGGTGTACTCAAATTTGATTACTTTTTATTACCAAAGGTAAACACTTACTGATCTACAACTCTTATCATTCCACTTATACATGTTTAGTTTTTGAAAGAAGCATATGCTTAAGTGATGAATTCCAGGAATTTTGACAAACAGTCCATGGAATATTCATCACAAGGCCTAGAAGCAATGGACCAAGGATGTTTACTTTATAGCATTAAGTGAAGGAGAGGTTGAAAGAATCTGATTATGAGGGATGGGATATTATATAGACTGTACATGTGCACTGGCCGCCAACTCTTATAGAGGATCAGGAGAACATATAGGAAAAATACAATCACTTGGGATAGAGAGAGGGTATTTGAGAGCTCTCAAAAATTCATGGAAGGATGCAGCAGAAAGACCTGAAGGACAGACAGAAGAACAGCAAGTGTTGTCTCAAGAACTCATGGGTTTTCTATTTCTTTGTGTGTGTGTTTTTTTAAACTCAACATGCATTATATTTTTTTCTGGTAAACAGGATATATATTTATTTTATGAGATTTACTTCTACATTGTGGAAGCCTTGTTAGGGATGCCAATTAAAGTACCTAGTCTTCCCATAACTTTTCCTGTATTCTCTGAGAAACAAGATATAAAACAGTTGGAACTTGATCCTTCAATGCGCTGTTCACTCCTGCTACAGAGATCTCAGAACAGCCAAGGTTCTTAACTTTTCAAAGCCTGGTTTAAATTCTCCTCTAACTTGTGAATTACCTAATATTCCCATTTTGTTTAGGTTAACCAAAGTTAAATTTCTTTTGCTTGAAACCAAAGAAACTGCTACAGGGTAAGTGATCCAACTGCATGAGACGGACCAAAGGAAGCTTTTGGAGATGGCCTGAAATCTAGACACTTTAAATTAAAAGAACCTTTATGATGACTGTTGAAATTGTTGTTCAAGGTATGAGATTAATCAATTTCACATCTGTGTTTGTAGTTAACTGGCATTTTCTAATGGTTAGGCTGATGTTTTAGAATTACAAACTATATTTAGAGTTCAATCATATCTACCATGTGTTAGAAATTAAAACAAATGAGAGTGAATTGAAATAATGCATTATAGGAAGAAAATGGAGCAGGGGATACTGAGAGTAGCAAATGGTCTGTGTTAAAATGAAATATATTAATTATATGCATTTATTGAAATTTAGTCATTTGAGTTTTTAAAATTCCAGTTGTGGAACTCAGTTAAACTAGACAAACCGTATGTGGAGAAAATTTCAAGAACAACATACTCTAAGCAGATATTACAAGGAGAAATACAGTGGAGTACCAAGTCAGATGTTCTCAACAAATATGTCAAAAGATGCATATGGCAAAAATGACACCACTGCTGCAAAGAGATCAGCCTGACAAGTAAGTGCTTTTTTAGTTAAAACTTAATCTTTTGGTTAATATAGCCCTCTCATTTTATACAGGAAGCTATATGATCCAGGGATATCAACTTATTTGCTTAAAGCTTACAAGGCTAGATTTCAGACATGGTACAGATGCAGACCTCTCTTTTTATGAGGAGGATGGAAGAATACTTAATTCCTATTCAATCTGAAATTTTAGCAACATATTTATGGATATAAGAGCAGGTTTTAAGAGTCCTTTATAGTGGTACCTCTCATTGCTTTTGAAAATAATTTTAAAAATAAATTTAGGGGAGCAGATGTAGCTCAGTGGTTGAGTGCCTGCTTTCCATGGTTCAATCCCTGGTACCTTTTTTAAAAAAATGAATTTATAAGAAAAAATAAAGCTGTATACAGATAATAATCAGGATAAGACTGGCTATTAAGTCTTTAATATTCAAGATTTTTCTCATACATGATAATTAAGCAGAACTAGAAAATTTAAAGAGCCTAGTCTGCCACAGGTTAATTTAACACAAGGTTTCTAAACATTGGGCCATATACATCTTTGATATGGGCATCTGTCCTATGCATTGTAGGATGTTTAGCAGTAATCCCTGACTTCTACCCACTATATCCCAGTAGCACGCACCTACTCATGACAATCAAAAATGTCTCCAAACATTACAAAATGTCCCCTGAGGAGCACAAATGCCTCCTGGTTGATAAACACTGGTTTTAACATCATGAATCCAACAAAACAAATGCAGCTGCTAGCTATATGATTCCACTGTGGAACCAACTGTGATTAAACTGGAGCTACAGTTTTATTTTAATTCAAATATATATCATGGCTAGAACTACGTTAAATTAATTATGAGTTTTTTGTCTAGAGCTGAGCTATCCAGTACAGTAGTCACTAGCTACATGTGGCTGAGAACTTGCAATATGGCTAGTCCGAATTGAGATATGCAGTAAGTATAAAACACACACTAGATTTTGAAGACTTGTTATGAAAAAAAGAAAGTAAAATTTTATATTGATTACATGATGTTTTGGATATATTTACAGGACAAAATATATCAAAATTTATTTCATCAAGAAAAAAATAAATTTTACCTGTTTGGAGTTTTTTACTTTTTTAATGTGACTATTAGAAAATTCAGAATTCTCTGCGTGGCTCACGCTTCTATTGGACAGCACTGGTCTAGAAACTTGAAATGATTCATTAAAATGTTTTTAAATAAATAAATTCTTAAGTTTTTATCAAATAAGCTAAAAAAGACTTTGGAAATCTTCCCACAGCCCCAGAAAATTAGCTCACTTTTGAACATCATAATTCTTTATCATGCTTAAATGATTTTTCTGCCTCTTTAAACCAATTATTTATGTTCCAATGCTTTATTCTCAATGTTTCAATTGGTTCTTTTCTGGCTGTTGATTTATCTTCACGTTTTTTATCATTCTCCTGCACATCAGTTTCTTTAATATACTCAGGAGCTTTCCTCATGGGATATTGAGATGTTGCAGCATCCATCATACTTAGAAAGTCATAAGCTGGAAGAGGAGGTTTCCATTCCTGAGCAGGTAAAATAGCTGGAACGAAGATACAATCAAAGTTTAAAGATTAACAGTTATAGAATCACATGAATATACTGGAAAATTTTTTAATTTGAAAAATACATTTGTAGGGGTAAAGGTTTTATTAGTGTCAAATATCTAAGCAAAGAGATATTTTTACTGTCATTATCAATAAGCTTGATACATTTGTAATTACTAGCCATTTTCATTTTATATTACATTTATAAGCTATTATTGTCTAAATAAATAAAAGCATTAAAAGGAAAAAAAGGGCAAAAACTCTGCCAGATATACCTTATTGAACATTTTTTAAAAAGCTATATATGTTAATGAGATTCCATATAGATATGTACAAGTTAAAATGCAAAAGTCTCACACTTCCCTCCTTACTCTTCTCTCTCTCAAAGACATGGAAATGTTTCTTATCAATCATTACATTAAAAATTTGTGGCACGTATGTATTTTTTAAAATTATTTTCTCATTTAGACAAGTATTTTCCTTTCATTTTAAAGCATTTTCTGGTTCTGAAGTTTTTGAATAATATCCTTTCCACATAGTTTATAAAAACAAGTTCACTTGGGATTGTGGGAAGATTGGCGTCGGACTAGCAGGCAGGGCTCAATTCTCTCACAAAAACAATGGAGAAAGAGCCAAAAACTGGCCAACGGACCTGCTTTGGGGGTCAGCAGACCAGGACAGTGCTATAGAACTCCCAGGAGGGTGAGGGGCAGAGAGAGGAAGAACCTGAAACAACAAACTGTAACTAAACCTCCCGGCCACCGGGAAGGGCTCCCTTCCCCTACCCCCAAGATATTAAGCTGGGGTAAAACCCTGGCTCAGTGCAACTGACTGAGAGGGAACAGACATCTTCCTTCCTGTCAGCTGTTTCAAGGGAAAAGAGAGGGGAAGTTGGGGGGGAGTTGCTTTTCTTCAGTGAATTAAGCCAACAGAGCCCACTTTGAATCTCCATTCTGGAGATTGAACACAGGAACACAGGAAAGCCGAGACTGAAACACCTCCACGGAAAGGTGCGTTGATGAGTGCCATCTGCAGGCCAGCCTGGAACTTGCTTGGACAAAAACTGTTTTTGGTTATCTTTGTATCCTAAGCCCAGGGAGATAATCTGAGCACCATTAGTGAGTCCCTGGCCCAATTTTAATAACTTAAGCTGGGCAATTTTAAAGGCTTAGAATGAGATGAACCAAATATCAAAGAAGAGCTGTGAAAAAAAATAGGCAACAGAGAGAAATTGGCCATCAGAGTAAATTTACAAACATATTCAGATGCCTAGGCATCAGTGAAAAATTAGAAGCCATACTAGGAAACAGGAAGAGATGGCCCAGCAAAAGGATCAAACCAAATATCCTAAAGAGATACAGGATTTAAGAAAATTGATCAGTGATAATCACACAACTCTGATAAATCAATTCAAAGAATTTAAAGAAAATATAACTAAAGAGATAAAGGATATTAGGAAGACACTGAGTGAGCATAAAGAAAAATTTGAAAGCCTGCAAAGAAAAGTAAAAGACCTTATCGGAATGAAAAACACAAAGGATGAGATTAAAAATACATTAGAGGCACACAAGAGCAGATTGGAATTGCTCAAAGACAGAATTGGTGATTTAGAAGATAGAACATCTGAACTGGAAAAGACAGAACAAAAAGACAAGAGAATGGAAAAAGTGGAACAGAGTCTCCAGAAACTGAATGACAACGTGAAATGCAAAAACATATGCGTTGTCGGTGTCCCAGTAGGAAAAGAAAATGGAAAAAGGGCAGAAAGAATATTTGAGGGAACAGACTGAAAACTTCTAAACCTTATGAAAGACCTAAATATCAATATCCAAGAAGGACAACACACACCAAACAGAATAAATACTAATAGACCTACCCCAGGAGACTTACTATGCGGAATGACAAATATCAGAGATAAAGAGAGGATACTGAAAGCAGCAAGAGAAAAGCAAAGCATCACATACAAGAGAAACTCAATAAGATTAAATGCTGACCTCTCATCAGAAACCATGGAGGATGGAAGAAAGTGGTATGATGTATTTAAGGTACTGAAAGAGAAAAACTGCCAGCCAAGAATTCTGTAACTGGCAAAGGTGTCCTTCAAAAATGAGGGTGAGTTCAAAGTCTTCACAGACAAACAAAAACTGATAGACTAGGATACCAAAAGAACAGAATTACAAAAGATATTAAAGGGAGTGCTTTAGCCTGAAAGGAAAAACAAGGGCGAGAAATTTGGAGAAGAGCATAGAAATGAAGATTATTAGGAAGGGTAAACTTAAGGGGAAAAAGATGGAAAATAGAACAATGTGACAACAGAGAGCCAAAGGACAAAATGGATGAAGTAAGTAATGTCTTTATAATAATGGCATTGAATGTTAATGACTTAAACTCCCCAATCAAAAGGGATAGACTGATAGAATGGATAAGTAAATATGAGCCATCTATATGTTATCTACAAGAGACCCACTTGAGATGTAAGGACACACCAGGTTAAAAGTAAAAGTTTGGGGAAAGATATTCCATGCAAACAGAAACCAAAAAAGAGCTGGAGTAGTGATACTAATATTGGACAAAATAGACTTCAAATGCAAAACTGTTATAAGGGATGAAGGAAGGCATTATATATTACTAAAAGATGCAGTTCACCAAGAAGAACTAACTATACACTAAATATTTATGCAACTAACCAGAGTGCCCCAACATACATGAGGCACACAATGGCAAAACTGAAGGGAGAAATAGATGTCTCTACAACAATAGTTGAGACATCAATACACCACTTTCAGTATTGGATAAACCATCTGGACAGAGGATATATAAACAGAGAACTTGAATAATATGATAAATGAACTAGACTTAACAGACATCTATAAAGTACTTCACCCCAAAACAGCAGGATATACATTCTTTTCAATTGCTCATGGATCCTTCTAAGATAGACCATATGTTGGGTCACAAGACAGGTCTCAATGAATTTAAAAAGATTGAAATTATACAAAACACTTTCTCTGATCATAATGGAATGAAGCTGGAAATCAATGGATGGAAAATGTCATAAATATATGCAGATTAAACAACACAGTCAGTCAGTTAAAGAAGAAATTGCAAGGGCATTCATCAAATATCTTGAGATGAATGAAAATGAGAACACAACACATCAAACCCTATCGGACACTGCAAAGGCAGTGCTAAGGGAAATTTATAGCCCCCAATTAAAAAAGAACTAAAATTGAAGATCTAACTGTACACCTGGAGGAACTGGAAAAAGAGCAGCGAACTAATCCCAAACTAAACCAAAGGAAAGAAATAGTAAAGATCAGAGCAGAAATAAGTGAAATCGAGAACAAAAAACAATAGAGAGAATCAACAAAACCAAAGTTGGTTCTTTGAGGAGATCAAGAAAATCGACAAATCCTTAGCTAGACTGACAAAGAAAAAAGAAGACACAAATAAATGAAATCAGAAATGAGAGAGGGGAACATTACCACTGACTCAGAAGATATAAGAGAGATAAGAAGATACTATGAACAACTGTATGCCAAAAAGCTAGAAAATGTAGAGGAGACGGACAAATTCCTAGAAACACATGAACCACCTACACTGACCCTAGAAGAAACAGAAGACCTCACCAAACCAATCACAAGTGAAGAGATTGAAACAGTCATCAAAAACCTCCCAAAGATGAAAAGTTTAGGACCAGATGGCTTCACAGGTGAATTCTACTAATCATTCAAAGACAATCTAATACCAATCTCGCTCAAGCTCTTCCAAAAAATTGAACAGGAAAGAACACTGCCAAACTCATTCTATGAAACCAACATCACCCTAATACCAAAAGCAGATAAAGATACTACGAAAAAAGAAAATGACAGAACAATCTCTCTAATGAATACAGATGCAAAATTCCTCAACAAAATACTTGCAAACAGAATCCAAAAGCACGTTAAATGAATTATATACCACAATCAAGTGGGTTTTATCCCAGGTATGCAATGGTGGTTCAACACAAGAAAATCAGTCAGTGTAATAAACCACATTGATAAATTGAAGAAAAGCAAGCACATAATCCTCTTGCTTGATGGAGAAAAGATGTTTGACAAAATATAGCACCCTTTCTTGATAAAAACACTCCAAAAGATAGGTCTAGAAGCTTTCTCAATATGGTAAACTGCATATATGAAAAACCTACTCGATGGTGAAAGACTGAAAGATTTCCCACTGAGATCAGGAACTAGACAAAGATGCTCACTGTTACCACTGTTATTCAATATTGTGCTAGAGGTTCTAGCTAGAGCAATTAGTTTAGATGAAGAAATAAAAGACACCCAAATAGGAAAGGAAAAAGTAAAACTTTTACTATTCACTGATGATATGATCCTATATCTAGAACCTCCTGAAAAAATCCACAACAAAGCTACTAGAACGAATAGGCAAGTTCAGCAAAGTGGAGGGATACAAGGCTAATACACAAAAATCAATAGTGTTTCTATACACTACTGATGTGCAGTCTGAGGAGGAAATTAGAAAAAAAATTCCATTTATAATAGTAAATAAAACAATCAAATATTTAGGAATAAACTTATCCAAGGACATAAAGGACCTGTATTCAGAAAACTACAAAACATTGCTAAAAGAAACCAAATAAGACTTAAATGGAAGGACATTCTATGTTCATGGATTGGAAGACTAAATATCGTTAAGATGTCAATTCTACCCTGATTTACAGATTCAACGCAATCCCAACAGCTTTTTTTGCAAAAGTTGAAAAACCAATTATCAAATTTATTTAGAAGGGTAAGGGACCCCAAACAGCCAAAAAGATTGTAAAAAAGAACGAAATTGGAGGACTCTCATGTCTGGACTTTAAAGCATATTACTTAGCTACAGTGGTAAAAACAGCATGGTACTGGCATAAAGACAGACACATTGACCAATGGAACCACATTGAGAACTCAGAAATACTTCCTCACATCTACAGTCAAGTGATTTTTGACAAGGCAGTCAAGCTCTCCCAGCTGAGCCAGAATAAACTACTCAACAAAAGGTGCTTGGAGAACTGGATATCCATATCCAAAAGAAAGAAAGGGGATCCCTATCTCACACCTTATACAAAAATTAACTCAGAATGGTTCAAGGACCTAAATATAAAAACCACCACCACATAAATTCTAGAAAAAAATGTAGGAAAACATCTTCAAGATCTTGTTTAAGGGGGTAGTTTCTTAAAACTTACACCCAAAACATGAGCAACAAAAGAAAAATCAATAAATGGGACCTCCTCAAAATTAAACACTTTTGCACCCCAAATGACTTTGTCAAAAGGGTAAAAAGGCAGCCAACTCAATGGGAGAAAATATTTGGCAATCACATATCTGATAAGGAGATCATAAAACTCAACAATAAAAAGACAAACTATCTGATTTAAAAATGGGCAAAAGACTTGAAAAGACAATTGTCCAAAGAAGAAATACAAATGGCAAAGAAACACATGAAAAAATGTTCAACATCACTAGCAATTAGGGAAATGCAAATCAAAACTACAATGAGATCATTTCACATCAGATTGGCCACTATTAAAAAGTCAGAGAAGTATATATGTTGGAAAGGATGTGGAAATATAGGGACACTATTCACTGTTGGTGAAATGTAGAATGATACAGCCACTTTGGAGGACTGTTTGGCAATTCATAAGGAATTTGAATATAGACTTGCCATGGGACCCAGCAATACCATTACTAGGTATATACCCAGAAGAACTGAGAACAGAGACAGGAACAGACATCTGCACACCGATGTTCATAGCAGCATTATTCATGATTGCCAAAAGTTGGAAACAACCCAGGTTTCCATCGACTGATGAATGGATAAACAAATTGTGGTGTATACACATGATGGAATATTATGCAGCAGTAAGAAGAAATGAAGTCATGAAGCATATGACAACATAGATGAACCTGGAAGACATTATGTTACTTTAAGCAAGCCAGACACAAAAATATAAATATTGTATGACTGCACTACTGTGAACTAAATATACTGTGTAAACTCATGGAGTTAATTAGAATATAGATCACCAGAAAATAGGAGGATAGCGAATGGAAAGCTGAGGGTTAATCTGTGTAGAAGTGGTAAAAATTTTGCAAATCTTTGGAAATGAATAGAAATGGTGAAAGCACATCATGGTGTTTGTGACTAGCAGAGCTATTATATGGGTATGACAGTGGTTGAAAGAGTTAAGTCTAAGGTCATATATATTACCAGAAGGAAAACTAAAAACTATAATATGGGACTGTATAAGATAGTAAACCTCATGCAAAACACGAATATGAGTGATATTATATATATAATACTGTTTTTTAACAAAATATAAATGCAAATATACTAAAGAGAAGGAAAAAGAATAGCAGCTATGTATGGCAGGGCAAGTATAGAGAGACAGAGGTGATGAGTTTTGTTTATCTGTTTTTTCTTTATTATTATTGGAATAATGAAAGTGCATTTAAGAATGACTGAAGTGATGAATACACAAATATGTGATTACACCACTGGTTGTACACTTTGGATGGTTTTATGCTTTATTAATATGTATAATAAAATTGATTTGTTAAAAAAATTCACTTTATAAAATACTTATAGACAAGGAATAACCAAAAATTGCTATAGAATCAACTGTACTAAAACACAGTGACTGCTAGTTCTCTTAGATAAGCTTCACAGCAGTCAATCTTAACATTGTTTTAAAATATCAGTCATTAGAAGAAAACTGATTAACGTTGATAACGTATGTGAGGTAAATTAGCTAACTTTTCTCTAGTTATAAGACAGATTTCACAAAACAGTTTCAAAATTTAGTTGGCCCATTTAAAATAGTATTCTGAAAAACAAACTATATAAGGAAATGTTCAAAGTAAACCTTTGTAAAGTAACTTCCAGTAAAAGCTTCCATACACTGTTTTCCGAGGCAAAAAAAAGTAAATCCTCATAAAACACAAACTTGAACATCTCTCAAATCATAATAAACATACTTAAAAGCTTAAGAAATTGATATAAATAGCAATTTACTAGATTGGATTAAAGCTCAAACATACTGTATGCATATATGCAATTTATCTGTACTTTTATTAATATATAATTTCTTCCATCACATTCAATTAGATGAAATCCTAGCACTTTGTATATCAGCAGGGTTTATCTTTAGGCTGCCCCTGCAATTGATGTTTCAGATTAGTATTGCCTAGACCCAGTTTAGAAGAGTCAAAAGTAACAACCAGATGGAATATTTTCTTGAATATAATTAATAGACAAGAGATAAGAATAACTATTTATGGCATATAAATGCATTTAAACCATATTTTTAGAAAAGATTCCATTTAAAGCTAATATTTAGCAATATTTATTTAAGGTAAACACTGCAGCCTAGTGGTCTGAGACTATGATAAAATGCCTAAAATTTAACATTCCAATTCTAGTTACTTGCTGAGGGAACTGATAAGTGTCATAATGTTTTTTATTACAAAATAAAACTGTACTCTAATCATGTGTGGGTAATAAATACATTATTTCAATCATTAGTAATGATAAATAATAAAAAAAAGCTAACATTTACTGAGTCTTAACATATGCCAGGCATTTATTCACTTACTCTTTACCACAACCCCATGAGGTAAGTACAATTATTACCCTAATTTTATAGATGAGAAAATCAAGGCATAGAAATAGAAAAGTCAGGGAATTTGACCAAAATTAAGTGTAAGTCCCAAATAAATTTCAATTTCACAGAAATTAAAGTCTCCAGCAGAAGAAGACACCTGTGGCACCATGTTACATATTCAGGCTATTCCAAGAGAGTTGCTGCCACACTCCCATCTCAGAGCACCCCTGACGGTTAAGCTCTGTCCACCACACAGTGAGGAGAGCAGGTCTTGCCAGTACAGAAGGCAGGACAGAATGCACAGAGAAGTGTGTGTTGATTTTCTTATCTGCTGCAGAGGCTACAGGAATAACTTAAGAATTAGAGCAGTAATATAGGGAAATGACATTACCCCTCAAAGAATGTGCTGGCAAAGGCATTAACAAAATTGCAGTTGAAGATATACCAGTCTCTCAGGAAACAGAATAATAATTCTGATTCTTTCCTCTTGGTAGTGGTTTGAGGTGATGGATCAAAGCCTCCAGGGATGCTCCATTTGGGAAATGATCTTTACATGGGTAATGACAATACTTTACATTCACAAAAAAGTGAACACTTACTACCTGAACAGTTCAAGAGCTAGAAGTAAAAGGATCCCTACACCACATGATTATAAATGAAGTCAAAGATGAGTGATAATCAAAAGAAGGCCTCTTTCCAGGTTATGACTTATACAAAATAGTCACCTTAATTTTGTCCTGTTTTTTAGGCAAATATAAAAACCAGTAAATAATCTTAGAAAATTAAGACTTAAAATACCATCTGAAGGGACCCTTGTGAAAGGAAAATAAAGTTGTAGGGCCAACAATTCCCAATTTCGAAAGAGATACTGGCATAAGGACAGACATACATATTAAGAGAATAGAATTGAGAGTCCAGAAATAAACCCATACATCTATGACCAACTGATTGTCGACATGAGTGCCATGACCATTCAATGGGGAAAGAACAGTCTCTTCAACACACAGTGCTGGGACAACTGAATACACTAAAAGAATGAATTTGGAACTTCCACCTCACACCATACACAAAAATTAACTCAAAATGGATCAAAGACCTAAGTGTAAGAGCTGGAATTACAAAACTCTTAGAAGAAAACATATGTGTAAATGTTCATAACCTTGGATTATTAGGCAATAGTTTCTTAGAAATAACACCAAAAGCACAAGCAAAATTAAATATTCTTGTGTAAAGGATACTATCAAGAAAGTAGAGAGGCACCCACAGAATGAAATACATGTGCAATAGTGAAGAAAATATTTGCAAATCCTATCTGATAAATGTCTAGTATCCAGAATATATAAAGAACTTTTACAATACAATGATAAAAAGAAATAACCCAATTAAAAATGAGTAAAGGATTTGAATAGATATTTCTCCAAAGAAGACACACAAATGGTCAATGCATGCATGAAACATCATTAGGGAAATGCAAATCAAAACCACAATAAGATACCATTTCACATCTACTAGAATGGCTTTAAAAAAAAAAGTGTTGACATAGGAGGTTGAATGATGATCCCCTCCTCCCCCCAAAAAAATGTCCATGTCCTAATACCTGGACTATGTGAATGTTACATTATTTGAAACACAGGGTTTTTGCAGATATAATTAATGGAAATGAGACCATCCTGGATTATCCTGGGGGGGCCCAAAATCCAATAACAATGTACTTTTAAGAGACAGAAGAGAAGACAATATGAAGATGGAGGTAGATATTGAAGGGATATGGCCACAAGACAAGGAATACTGACAGTCACCATAAGCTGGAAGAGGCAAGGAAGGATTCTCCCCTAGGGCCTCCAGAGGTCCTGCTGACACCTTGATTTCCGACTTCCAAAACAAATTCTATTGATCAAATTTCTATTGATTTAAGCCAGCTTGTTTGTGGTAATTTCTTACGGCAGCCAGGAAACAAATACAGTTGGCAATGATATGGAGATATTGGGACCTCATATATTACAGGTGGGAACATAAAATGATGCAGCTACTGTGTAAAACAGTTTGGCAGATACTCAAAGTTAAACATGAAGTTACTACATGATCCAGCAATTGCACTTCTAGGTAAGTATATGCCTAAGAAAATGTGAAACACAAATTCATACAAAAACTTGCACATGAATGTTCATAGCTGCTCTAGTCACAACAGCCAAACAGCGAAAACAACTCAAATATCCAACTGATGAATAAACAAATGTGGTATATCCAAACAATGCAATATTATTCTGCCATAAAAAGGAATGAAGTAATAATTCATGTGACAACATGGATGAACCTTGAAAACATTATGCCAAGTGAAAGAAGCCAGACACAAGAGGCCACATATTGTATGACTTCATTTACGTGAAGTGTTCCAAAATGGACAAATCCACAGAGACAGAAAGTAGATTAGTGGATGCTAGGGGCTAGATGATAGAATACGGAGTAACTAGTAATGGGTGCAGAGTTTCTTTTTGGGGTGATGAAAATATTCTGGAATTAGATAGTGATGGTTGTACAACCTTATAAATGTACTAAAACCTATTGAATTGTACACTTTGGTAAGTTTTATATGTGAAGTATATCTCAATTTTTAAAAGTATCTATATGGTAAGCACAATAGTTTAGTTAAAACTGCCTAACCTGACAGAAATGAAGCAGACCACCTGGGAAAAATGGGTATGCTGCAATGATTGCTACCTAAATGAACTCAAGAATTCAGAACTTTGGAGTTGTTGTGATAATTAAATCTGATACTTCCTGGAAAATAGCAAATTCTCAGTAAATATTGACCATTATTTTTATTCCAACAGTTGACTTCTCTGATGCACTTGGCCTATGAAGCAAAGACAAGATATGAACAGAAGGGTAGAGCCATCTGATCAACAAAAGCAACAATAATAAATACTGAGGGAAACACTGAAAGAAGTTTCAGTTTGAGATATACTTTTCAGAATATTTAGAACCAGAAATTTATACAATAATATTGTACTATTAGGAACATGTTCTCACTTTCTATAAAAACACGTATTTGCTTATAGTTGTAGAAAAAAACTGGCATGCATATGAAAAAAAGCTATACAAGAACTGTCTTGTGTGAAATGTACACTTTCAGTTTTATAAAAAAAAGCATGAAGGACTTAAGCTTCAGCAAGCCAATGTTCCCACTGTCACATTGGGGGGGGAGGGGAATGACAAATTACAAAAATATCTTTAAAGATATTGGCCATCTATACAAGCAAAAAGGACTCCATGAACTAAAATTCCAGAGAAGGAAGAGGCCTTCTCAGGTGAGATGACTGTCCTAGACTGAGGCCATGCACCTCTGGCCTCACAATTGGAGATAGTCCTGTGGTCAATGCTATCAGCACATCAATATTTAGGACACTTAAAACCATGATTACAGTTAACTCTTGAAAGCATTCATTATCTATGATTTAAATTTAGAATCCATGGAACAAAATACAGAAGTATATGAATTAAAGAAAACAGAAAACTTACTGGTATGACTTTCTAGTCCTGATTCTAATTTCTTAAGCCACAATAAAAGGTTTTGTTCAGTTATAGATTGGTCTGAAGGAAATGCAAATACTTGGCCATCTGAATGTAGATTCACCAAAACAAGAAGTGGAAGGGGAGGTAGAGTGTCAAAATACGCCTGCAAGATTCCTCTCCCCACAGGAGTATTCTTTCTACAAAATGGAACGATTGAACATATTAATATTTCTTTCTATGACAAAGTTTGTAGAACATTAAATTTTAAATGTAGTATCATGCTTATCAGTTTAAGAAAACCAAGAGCTCTATGACTATATTATTAGTAATCAAATTTTTGAAGTTTTTTTTAAACATGAGGCAGTTTCTTTATGAAACTTTTATGTGAAAAACAGTCCATCCCAAAAAAACAAGGAGTATCTACAACTGCAAGCAAAACAATTCCTTCCATATGTCCCCAAATATCTAAGTCCCCTCTCAGCCTCTCAGAAGTCAGAGCAGACACCACTCCAAATCCCTCAAGACTGAGGAATGAACAATCGTAAGGCGGGAGTATAACCACAGACCAAAGTAGGTTTATTGTTATAGTAGTTATTATCTTGTGTTAATGGAAGAACTTATAATATTGCTATAAAGACAGTGGTTGCTAGGAGTTCAGAAGAGATGAGGAGGGATGAATGGGTGGAACGGGGCATATTTGGGGCGGTGAGATGATTCTTTATGATGCTGCAATGACAGACACATGACATTATGCATTTCCATAGGCCTATGGAACTGTACATCATAACATGTAAACCATAACGTAAACTATAGACTTTGGTTAGTAGCAATGCTTCTATATTGGTTCATCAACTGTAACAAATGTACCACCACTAATCTAAGATGTCAATAATAGAGGAACGATGGGGGGGGGGTTATATGGGAATTCCTTATACTTTTGGTATAATTTTTCTATACATGTAAATCCAAACTTTTCTAAAAATAGTTTAATATTACAAAAAAAAAAAAATAGTCCAAAGGCTTACCTATTTAGGCTTGACACAATCAACAGGTTTCTTTCAAAGCTTAGTCAAATGTCTGATCACATGTCAGCTCAAAAATTAAATGGCTATGTAGCTGTAAGATATGCTCTTTCCATTTTATGAATGTTAAAACAAGATGCGTATTTTGTTAAATATTACTTTTCTAAAATAAAATTGTGTCTTCAGGAAAATTAAGAAGGGATTAGCTTTAAATTAAAGAGATAAAAAACAATTATATTTATAAAAGGAAACCAAGTAGTTTTCCTAATGCAACACAGTATGTAAAATAATGTTTATATAATAGTAGTATACAATGATACAATATAACAATATTTACCTGGGAAAATTCTGTCTCAAGCAGTAGGTTGTACTGTTAATGAAACTCGTCACAGCAAAACTATATACCCCCTCCACTTTCAGCAATTTTTCAAATGAGTTAAAAAAATAAAATATGTTTTTCATCTGATGAGTCTGAACAAGGGATAGTATGCATATGTGAACTGTGTTCTCCAACATTAAATGTAACACAAGCCATAATCTAGAAAACATACCCGGAAATATCACTGTTTAATGCACTGAAATCTTTCTGTGAAATTATAGGCTGAACTTTAAAAACATAAAAAACATAGAAGGGAACTGACTTGGTAATTTTCCTCAGTGGGCATCAGAATTCCTGTGTGCCACCCCACCACCTTACACTGGTGTGGAAAATTTGTTACTACTGATGATAGCACTTTTAAAAATAATTAACAGTAGTTAACATTTGTTACAATTGATGACAGATCATTAAAATAGTTCTATCATCCATTATTTACATTTGATGTATTTTCCACATACCACCCTATAATTACCACCTTGTATTAGTATCATACATCTATTAATTCATGAAAAGAATATTCTTGTACTATTGACTATAGTCCATCATCTACAATAGGGCTTACTGTGTTGTACAGGCCTATGTTTCATCTTTTAATTTTTATTCTAATAATATATACATCCTAAATCACATTCTCCTATACAGTTCAGTGTTGTGGATTACACTCACAATAGTGTGCTACCATTCCCACTGTCCATTTCTAAACCTTTAGCATCAATTACTTTTAAAATCAGAAAAACTGTTACTTTAAGAAGTTTATTGTAGAACAGAATTCAGTTTTTAAAACAAGGTCATCTTGGATCATCTGAGGGAATTTTATTACTAAAATATAATGAGAACATTGGTCCCATAATAAAAACTCCAAAGGTGGAGTTAGTTTCATTTCCTAATGAAAATGTAATGATTATACTTTCTTTTTTTTTCCTTTCATATTAAAAATATACTTACAGATTTAGCCAGCAAGGAGTAAGGGAATCCAAATGTTTCTGTTTTACCAGGTTCAATATTGCTTTTTTATACTTATGATTTAGGCTGCCATCACTAAACAAAATAAGTAATGGTTTCTGAAGTCTTAAATAAACTGGAAGATTTTCCACAGTGATTTCTGGCTGTTAGAAAAACAAAACAAAACATGGGGGATGATGATGTATAAAATAGAGAATAATGTTCAAATCACTTGTGCAATTTTTGTTTGCAAAATTTAATTCAAACATTTTCATTTAAGCGAAGATTTTACTAAACTGACCTAATAACAATGAATCTCAAGAGTTTCTTTATCCCAAGCCCACCTCATCTTAGTAAGTTTTATTTTTGAAATAAAACTACTAATAGAATTTCAGAATAAATTAACACAAAGCAGTTCCCCGTTGTACAAGGATGTAACATTTCTAATAATTTCTTAAACTAAAATCTGGGACCAGTATAGCCAATACATACATGAAAAACAAAAATCCTTTTTGTTATAACTTCCTTTATTAAATAATATGACAAATTATAAATTGAGTTTTAAAGGTATAGTTTTTCTCTCTAGCTTCTATGAATACTTAAAAAAAATTTAATAAAATTTTACTTTTCCCAGTGTTATAGATTTTAGCATAATTAAAATAATCAGAGATATACTCAAACAAATCCAAAAATCAATCTCATTTCTTTTAGGTTTGAAATAACAAAGACAAAATTTAATAAGAAATAAATCTAACCCTGTGGCAGTTTGATATTGATGAATTCCAAAAAGAAATCTGATTATGTTTGTGAACTGGTCTTTTCCTCTAGGCGTATTAGAATGTATTGGATTCAGAGGTTTTACTTTTACTTGATTAAATAATGATTAAGGCTTTGATTGGGCCACTTCAGTAGGGCATTGCATCCCCACCCCCTTGGTGGGTGGGGATTTACAGAGAAACCATACCACAGAGAAGGGAGTTTGGAGTTTTAATGCTGGAGCTCAGGGAAGTAAGCACACAGAGGAGCTTGGTTGTGAGTTAGGAGAGAGCCGTTCGCCTGATAGTCTTTAGCTGGCCTTATGGAGAGAAGCAAGCCTGAACCCCAGGAAGAGAGGAACCCAAGGAGCCTGAACTCTTGGCAGATGTCGGCAGCCATCTTGCTCCAACACGTGGCAACAAACTTTGATGAGGGAAGTAACTTATGCTTTATGGCCTGGTAACTGTAAGTTTCTACCCCAAATAAATACCCTTTTATAAATGCCAACAGATTTCTGGTAATTTGCTTCAGCACCTCTTTGGCTGATTAATACAAGCCCTTTTAACATTTTTATTTTTTTAAAAATTTATATTTGTAGAAAAGAGTTCATCTAGGCTATTATTAACAAAAATTTGAAAGAGAAACAAACAATGCTAATAAATTTAGGATTAAAAATAGCAATGACTTATAATAGTAAAGCCTTCTACCATTTTCCATTTTTAATTCCACATCCATTATTTCATCTTCCCAATAAACCTATGAGCTATAGAACCTATCAGGATCAATTATCCCAAGCTGACAGATGAGGAAACCAACACAGAGAGGCTGCCTGACTAAAGTCACACAGCTAAATAGGAGGAGGAGTCAGGTGTCCTGCTCATTAGCTTCTTCCTATTTTTCTTTTTTTTTTTTTTTTTAAAGATTTATTTATTTCTCCCTGCCCACCATTGTTTGTACTGTCTACTCGTCTTCTTTTTAGGAGGCACCAGGAACCAAACTCGGGGCCTCCCATGTGGGAGGGAGGTGCCCAATCGCTTGAGCCACCTCCTCTCTCTCTTCCTATTTTCTTAGATCACATTTGAAATCCAAATGAAGCTTTTTTTTAAAAACCAGTGATGACTGGTTCAGAAAATGGGCAATGTTCTCTTCCTCAAACAGCAAACTCCAGCATATACTTCTCCCTATTTCATTCTTAAAGTTGTTTCCCTCTGCCAATTCTTAATTTTCTTAATTGAAGGAATAATTTTCTTCAATTTTCTCTTTCACAGTCAAAATTCTCCTTTTCTGGCTTAAATCTTAGATCCCTTCTTCTCCTTCAAATTCCCCTGTGTTGTCTTCCTGTGTTAACTATCATCTTTTAATCTTCTATATGAGTTATATCCCCTTCCTAAATATTGACAGATCTTATTGAGCCAGCAAACCTGCTCCCTCTGAACAGATTCAAAATATTAGGTGAGGAGAAGCCAGCACTGCTCAATACAAACATTTATATAGGAATATAAAGCTCAAAATTTTACCTAGATGCTGAATCTATAAAGAACTAAGATACTTTTCCTGACCTCAGATTCATACTTCAGAGGAAGAGACAAATGGGTACACAAACTTCTATGATCTGTGAAAAAAAATTATATATGACAGTAAGGAAACCTATTGGCTCAAAATTAAACAACAAGGAATAGAAGGAAAATGCAGGGGAGATCATGGAAGATTTTAGGAAGTGATTTTAAGCTGGGTCTTGGGTAAGGAATAAAGTCATGACAGACTGAGGCATGTACTTGAGCAAGAATTCCAGACACAGGGCACAGCACGGAGAGCTGTTCAGGCAAACATGCTCTCTGGAGAACAGAGAAAGTTAAGTGTGCCAGATTTAGGCATGCAGAAGTCAAATGTGGCTGCAAGACCAGACAAAGAAAGGCCCTGATGGGTTCGCTTGACAAGCTGTTTGTCTACCAGAAATACTGAGAAGATTTTGGATCAAATGAGTAACACGATTAGGCCTGTTTTTAGAAAGACGACTAGTTGGAATGTTTATTTGTGGAAAGAAATACCAATGACGGGCACACACTTTCCTATATCTGTCAGGAAAAAAAAAAAAGACAAAGAGGTTTTACAGGAAAGAAAGAATTAGAAAATCCAATTTAGCAATCATTAGCTGGTAATGATAGTAGAAGTTACAGGGATGGGTAAAATTTCCCAAAGAAAGATGTGGCAAAAGAAGTAAAAGAGGGTGGAGGATGTAGATCTAGAGAACAAATGAGACTGAGTATGGTAGTAACAGGGTTGTGGCAGTATCTGGAGAAGACTGAACTCCAAAAGCCAGGGGAGGAGAGAATTTTAAGAAGGAATGGCATAATCAACAGTGTTGAATGCTACTGAAAGGCTAAAGAGAAACAGTTTAAAGGTTAGCAACTGAAGTATATACCCAGAAGAATTGAAAGCAAAGACACGAACAGATATATGCACACCAATGTTCATAGCGGCATTGTTCACAATTGCCAAAAGCTGGAACCAGCCCCGGTGCCCATCAACAGATGAATGGATAAGCAAAATGTGGTACATACATACAATGGAATATTACTCAGCTGTAAGAAGGAATAAAGTGCTAACACATGGAATAACATGGATGAATCTTGAAGACCCTATGTTGAGTGAAGCAAGCCAGGCATTGAAGGATGAACAGTATATGACCTCACTGATTTGAATTGAGGAAAGTGAGCAATCTCTGAGAACAACTGTCTGAAAGATAGGTTAACAAGGGAGAGAGAGAGAAGAGTAGGTTGTGAGCCATCACCCATATGGACATAATCTATGGTAAAGTGATAGAGTATAGTTGCATATTGAAGGATAGGACAGGTGGGTAGTGATATTACTGGGTTTGGTGGTGCAGGGTTAACAGGTGGGTAGATTAGGAAGGGCAGGTTAGAATACCCAGGGCATCTTGTCATCCCATGAGTCAAGACAGGGGAGTGTCATATGCCCCAGGGGGATGGGGAGGAAGGAACAGAAAAGATCAAATGGGGTATTTAGTGGTCATGGGAAATGTTTTTCATTACCTTACAGTAATGGACACAGGACATGGTAAATATCATCAAAAATTATTAAACTGTACCATCTAATTTGTAAACTATACTGTAAACCATTGACAATGTTTAGTAGCTATGTTTCACTATCTGTATAACAGTTATAACAATGCTACCATCCACACACAAAAAAAAGGTTTTAATATGGAGTGGGGAAGGGGGAGGGAGGTTGGGTTATGGGAATCTCTAGTATTCTGTGTGTGACTTTGCTGTGACCTAAAACGTCTTTGAAAATTAAATGAAAATTTGGGAGACACTGGGGAATGAGAGGGGGAAGGTGTCACGGTACACACTGGACATCCGATAATGCAGTGATAAAAGGAGAAAAAAGAGAAAAAATGAAAAAAAAAAAATTAAAAAAAAAATTTTTTTTGCTTTTTCCCATTTTTTTTAAATGTCCCAATCCGTTAATTATATTTTATTTTTAGTTCTTGTTTTCTGAGTTTCCTTGTATTTTATCTCTTGCATTTAAGCTTATCATTATTATTTCATTTTCCTATTAATTGTATTTGGTTATTACATGGGCTTCATCTTCAAGGAAGGTTTAGATCACAGAAGGGTTAAAATGGGGGCTGCAGAGGATCATTGGTGGGGGGTTTCTGTGATGGGGGATTCATGGGAGTAAGTTCATCTGAATATACATGAAAGATATATAAAATTGTTCAAATGATCGAGGGATGGGGCATGGTCACGGTGGGTAGACAATCACTCAATAAATGAGGGAATACTGAATTCCCAGCCTGGAGAGCTCTGCCACATTCTCCAAGGGAGCAGCAACAGTCCCCTGAGTGCAGGGGTAGTGTCTGGCAAAAGAGGATGGCCCAATGATGGGTTCTTGTTATTGATGACTAGCCTTATGAGTCTTTGCTCTTGTAATTGAAACTTGGCCTACTGTTATGGGGTGCCTAAGGGTTGCCATCTGAGAGCCTCCTTGTTACTCAAATATGGCCTCTCTCTAAGCCAAACTCAGCATATGAATGCATTACCTTCCCCCCAACATGGGACATGACTCCCGGGGATGAGCCTCCCTGGCAATGAGGGATTAATATCAAGTGCCAACTGGAAACATGACTGGAAAAAAACCTTGAATAAAAGGGGAGAAAAGTAAAGACAAATGAGTTCATGTGGCTAAGAGACTTCAAAGAGAGTCGGGAGGTCATCCCAGAGGTAACGCTTACACACACCTCAGTAGGATCTCATAGAACACCAAAGTGGATATCACCCCACACAGAGGGGCTTCTGAGGGCTCTGGAGACACCCAGGTCCTATATAAGGGGGGATAGCCCCAGAGATTGATGCCTTATCAGTGGGCTCTACTTTGGAATCTGTGCTCCTGAGAGTGACAAAGTTGGACTCAAATAAGTCCTCCCTACACATGGTCCATCAGTCCCTTCTATTCAAACCTATATGTGAGGCTGGAGTTTGTAGGTGTACTTCCAGAGACTGGAGCCTCTGGCCTGCCTATGTGCCAGCTGTGCCTGGAATCTTGGTTGAGCTGCAACTCCTACTCTACAGCTCAATGGACTCACCCAAGACACCTGGTGAGGAGACGATGATGGACAACGGCCATTCCAGGGAATGGAGAGAGCATGCAGCTGAAGGCAGGATAATCCCATCCACCGTATCCATGGGATATAAGCCCCCTCTCACTTGGAGGTGGAGTGGACATCACCATTCCAGTCCCCTCAGGACTGGGGGAAGAGCTATGGACTAGAGTAGACTTAATGGTATTCTGTTGTAGACATATTGTGATTCAAGCAATGGAAGAAATTATAATAGTGAGGTGGAGCCAGTGGCCACTAGATGCTTTCAGGGCGGGGAGGGGAAGGGCAGTTGTAATACAGGGGCTTTTTCAGGACTTGGGCTTCAACGTCCTGAGTGATGTTGTGGCGACGAATATAGGCCATTTTACATCAGCATATACCATGCAGAACTGTGTGGGAGACAGTGTGGTCTACGATGTGAACTGTGGTCTATGCTTAGTGGCAGAGCCCCAGGATGGGTATATCCATTGCACGTGATGTGCCACACTAATGAAAGATGTTTATGTGAGATGTTATGGGAGGTATGGGAGGTGGAAATCATGGGAATCCCTGTAATTTTTGTGTAACATCTATGTAATCTAAGCATCTTTTAAAAAATATATGTAAAAACATAACATTTATGTAAGCCAATGCACATATACAC